>JAVJIF010032739.1:0-227090 GCA_038442645.1 Agave tequilana
TTTTTTAAATCATATTTTTTATTTTAGTGCATTTTTGGGGATTTTTTGAATTAGTCCAAAATCCAGCCAAACCGGTGTCGACCAGTATCAGTGATGCTTTCCAGGATTATTAATTTGCAATCAGACTGAATTTCTTGAATGCAATTTCAAATTATTCATCCAGATAATATTTTTTTATTTTATAGAATTTTTGGGAGCCGTTCTGAACTGTCAAATTTTGACCGAATTAAATAATATTAATTAAATAATATAAAATCAATTTCTTCACCCCTAATCTTTTCTTTCTTCCCTCATAAGCCAGCCTCCACCGACTTCATTCCACTGCCTCTTCCACCGCTTTCTCTCTTCCCTCTCTATAACTTTCTCTTTCTAACTCTCTCCCTCAAACTGTCTCTCTATCTCTCTCACCCAAACTCTCTCTCTCTCCTCTCTCTCTCCCCCCTTTTCCAGCCACCCAGCAGCCCTCTTCACCGCCGTCTCCTCCTGTCAACCTCCACGCTGGCAGCCATCTCTGGCTCTCCATCTCCCCTCCCACATCCTCTTCTCCTCAAGTTTTCCCTCCTTCTTCTTTCTCCACCACTGATTCCACCAATTAACTCCCCGTCCTCCATAATTCCACCACCTTCTTCCTATTTCCACTACTACTTTTACCCTATCTCCTCATCAACTGGCTCCAATCACCCAATCAACCACCATCACTTTCATCTCTCCACCAGTCCTCCATCATCTTCACAATCACCATCATCTCTATCACCTTTAACACCACCCTCACCATCACCACTTTTTCCCTCCTTTCCTCCACTCCGACCGACCGCCAACCACCTTAGGCGTCGCCACCACTGACTGACCTATCGTGGCCAGCTCTATCGCATCGTGCGGCCCCTGGCGCCACCACTGCTCCTCCCTGCCCTCTCTTTCCTTCTCTCTCATTCTCCCTCTCCCTCTCTCTTTCATATTGGATCCCAAAACCTATAAACCCACAAACCGAAGCCACTTACTCAAACCCATATTCACTTAAGCTTATGGGTTGGGTTATCGGAGCTAAACCTGATCCGTTAGCAACCCAAACCCACTTAAAACTATATAAAGGTAATTTACAATAAAACCCCTAATAATCTAGAATATTTACATTTTGACCTTTTTATAACAAAACTAACCTATTTGTATATGTTTAGTGTTTGGGCGATATCTTGAGTGTCTGTTATCCGATCTAGACGATTCTTGAACCGTTGTGATCGTAGAAAAGCGCTACATCTTATGATAATAATTTCAGTGATTTTGATTTACAAATTATACTTTTATCATGTTAATTAAAATTAATTAGTTGCTTTATTTAATGAATTGTGATTACCAGTAAATCACTATAAATATTATTTAATAAAAATAATTATCAAAAAATCACTGTAATTAAAATATGCATTATTTCTCTATAAACATAATTGATAAAATAATAACTTAATTTATTTCTTGATGTAATATAACATGTAGATGATTATCAAAAATCGAGTAAACATTAGATGATGAATTAAAGAAATCTCAGAATAATAAGTTAATAATTCTAATAAGTAAATAAATAAATAATTGATAATTTTCACCATGATTGTGAAGATTTTGAAAATAATAATTATATATAACTAATTTGTGATATTGACCATATTAAATTATTGTAATAATATAACAAATATGGATACACTGACACATGATTATATTAGTAATATTACCCTGATTTGGCCAACGTTTCTTGACTTACACTAGAAACTGTTATTTATGTATTCTTATATCATTTTATATGGATTAAAATTATTAGCATATACATGTATACCCCTTACACGGATATTCTCTATTACACCAACATTGTTATTCTATGTGCTACTATCATCGTTACACATACACTCTAGTATTCTAGACACTATTATTTCATGAAGACACTTGTTCCACTAAATACTGTTATTTCATGTACTTGTATACTTGTTACATGGATCCTGTATTATACTGGATATTATTATCTCATTCGTATCTCACTATTATATAAATTCATCTGTGTACTTGTGTTCTTTGTTTCGGTATTCCTGTTGCATATATCACTATTTCTGTTACATGGATATTCATGTATTTCTGTTACATAATTTTTTTATTACTGATATCGAGATGATACTCACATGAGTACTTTTGATATGAAATGTGTCGAACTAAGTGCCACATGGCTCTAAGCTACGAGAGCCACCTCTAGATCTCACATCTTTAGTTTCCATTTCTCGTTATTATTTCATGATATGAACGAAGTTTATGTCCTATTATTGTATTACATGTATCATGCACTATTCTTTTTTCTGATAAACTGTGTAGTTTAAATATAATAAGCATAATATGGGGATAGGAGAGACTTGACGGTTGATTAGATCTTATCGGGTGGATGTCTGGATCCATTGTGGTCCCACCGCAGGAGACGTGGTAGTGTTGGCTATCGATTGTTATAGTTCATTGAGATCCTATTTTCCGTTACTTGTTCTGTCTAGCGGGCCGGCCCTGGTCTCAGCAGCCAAAGAACTATTTAAGGTCGTGATCCCGGGTATGCATGAGATACCACCACCTGATTAGAGCTTCTCGACCATTGAGTTTCTAATTAATATAATAAAATAGTTAAATGATAGTAATATCGAGAACGCTTGTTATTTGGTCACTCTCTCGTTCGAACAATGGTACTCATATGCCTTGTTCGGATGGGTTCGGCTAGAGTACGGGCTCCAGTATGAAACTCTCAGTGGTATGAGATACTGAAAGATATTGATTAAAATATTAGGTGGTACTGATTATTTTTATTGTATAAATAACATGACCTGTTTGATACATGTATTTATTGTCCATTTATACTTGTTACACTTTTTACTATCTTATAGACCATCATGTCACATATATACTTTACCCTTCTTGTATTCTTCACAGACACATTATTCATGCACACAGATACTCTGCATTCCATGTATTTCATGTTCCATGTGTATTCATCATATTAGTATGAGCATATGTACTTCATGTACACATGTTCATGATACAATCATACCATTTTTACTAGAGTTTAATCTTAAATGAATAATAATAAAAGATGATATAAATTATTTATACAAGTTGATTACATCGATATGTCACTAAATATTGTATTTTATTCCACATACTAATAATAACATAGAAATGGTATAACTCCTATTGATTATAATAACCTTATAGTATAAAGATTGATGATATATATAAGACTCTTCCCGATAATATTAATTACTATTCTTTTTATATAATTGTATAAGATGTAGTAGCATCATCATTTTTATATTAGTTATACGGATTCTGCATACCGATGATAATACCTAACATGCATCTGGGTATCTCCTTCTAGATTCTGCATACCGACTATTTATCTTGAAATTTCGAGATAACTTGGAAGCAAGTTATCATAAATTCAAATTTTTTAAAACAATTTTTATCTTCAAACTCTTCTCCTTTATTTTTAGCTTGTCTTGCAAGCAACTAGGGTTGAGTAGAAGTCCATCTCATCTATCCTTTTCCTCTTCTTTTAGCAATTAGGAATTCTATCTTATCCTTCCTTTCCTCTCTTAGATTTTAAATAAAGAATTTAAAATTCAAGTTTAGATTAGGTTAGATAATGTAGAAACTTCTAAATCACTACAATTTTTGCATGGGCTTTTCTGGGTTTTAGGCTTCATTCAGGCTTTATTTTTTATTTTTTTAATTACTCAAGGCTTGCACACATTAAATAATAAAACATTAATAATAGTGCATAATTAAAAGAATAAATAGAGAAATATGATAGTAAATATGGTGATAAATATGTACTTTTTACTACCTATCACACCCCCACACTTATCTTTTTGCTCGTCCTCGAGTAAAAATAAAAAAAAGAATAAGAAAAGAAAAACTAATCAATCCTAACTCACTTTCGTAGGCATCACGATTGCACTTAGCACGTGCAACAAGCCATTAAACCTCTAGGTTACCCTAGAGGACGAGTGTTGTCTCGTGGAGTTTCAGCGGATTACACCCACAAAATCCATAAAAAGGAAAATATTTGAAATATGTTTGAAGAGACTAAGTAATCTATAAGGTTTAGGATTATCATTTTTATTTATTCTTAAACTTAGTCTTTATATAATAAATTGTTATCCATTTTAGGTAAGAATCAAAATTGAATTTTTGTACAGTCTCTTTCGTTACCCTAAGTCATATGCATCCTTGTGAATCTTTACTAAGAATTCTTTAACTTGGACTCCATGCCTCTTTATTATTATTTTCTCTTCTTTTTTTTTAATATATATAACTCATCTAATTTTCTTTTGTGTAAGTATCAAGGCTTCTTGAGGCCCTCATACCTAACTAATGACTATTAGATGTGTTAGTACATATATAAATAATATTTCTTAGTTTTCTTAGACTTTCTAATCCACCCATGTAGCGAACTTAAAGTCGGTGGCTCCCAAACTGGTTGGTTTTAGGGCACCGGGTGAGAAAACACCCCACGGACTTAAGGATTCGAGTGAACTAGGCCACAAAACTAAGGACTTTATTTATAAAATCATCTTTAGGCGTGAATACTATGCTTCTTGAGGCACATGTATCCAACTTAATTAGTAAATTTCTTTTTATTATATATATTTTTTTATGAGGCACAATAGTCTTTTGTCTTAGAATCCTAGATGTAGTGTATTAGGTATGCATATTTCATTAAGGTAAAAATCAAGACTAATTACTTATTCAATTTTTTCTCCTATACCTAAAAATTCAACAATTTATTTTATTTTGACCAAGTTTTTAGAAATCCTAATCATGATTTTCCTAATTCTTAAGATTAACTTAGATTTCTTTTAAAGATAAGTCAAAATATTGTCCTTTTTTTTGAATTTTTTTGTTTTTTTTATGTTAGAACAATGCTAAAATAACAAAAAAAAAATTATATATAGAAGAAATTTTTTTTGAATTTTTTTGTTTTTTTTATGTTAGAACAATGTTAAAATACAAAAAAAAATTTTAATATATAGAAGAAGTTTTTTTTTAAGTTTTACCCTCCCCCACACTTGTCTCATGCATTGTCCCCAATGTATGAATGGAATGGATGAATGCATGAACTGGCAGAGAGATAGAGTTATCGACACATTGCGTCAAAAAGACTCATGGCTGCATTTACTTTCGGTACTGATTCCAAAAATATTTTAAGGCGTTGACCATTTATCTTGAATGTATTTTCATTTTTCGGGTCGTATATCTCTATGGCTCCGTGTGGAAACACGGTCTTAATAATGAAAGGCCCTGTCCATCTTGATTTTAACTTGCCGGGAAAGAGATGAAGTCTAGAGTTATAGAGTAACACTTTTTGTCCTTGGACAAAAGTTTTTCTAGTGATGAACTTATCGTGAAACACCTTAACCCTATCCTTCATAATTTTCGCATTTTCATATGCTTCATTCCTCAACTCCTCCAATTCAGAAATTTGTAATTTTTGAAGCTCACCGGCCTTATCTAGATCGAAATTCAGCTGCTTAATTGCCCATAAGGCTCAGTGCTCTATCTCAACAGGAAGATGGTAAGCCTTTTCAAAGACTAGTCTATAGGGAGACATACCTAGAATCATTTTAAAGGCGGTCCTATATGCCCATAAGGCATCCACCAATTTGGTAGACCAGTACTTCCTATTTTGATTCACAGTTTTCTCCAAGATAAGCTTGACTTGCCTATTGAAAACTTCTACCTGTCCACTAGTTTGAGGATGGTACAGCGTAGATCACTTGTGTCTTATGGCATATTTTCGCATAAGAGCTTCAAAAGTTCTATTGCAAAATGTATACCATTGTCACTAATTATGGCACGAGGGGTTCCAAAGCGTGAGAAGATGTTTTCTTTCAAGAATTTGACAAAAACTTTGTTGTCATTTGTCTTGCAAGGGACGGCTTCAACCCATTGGATACGTAATCTACACCCAACAAGATGTATTGTGCCTAAACGAATTAGGGAAGGGACCCATAAAATCAATGCCCCAAACATCAAAAAGTTCTACTTCTAGAATCGGATTTAGGGGCATCATATTTCGTTTAGAAATCCTTCCTGGCATTTGGCATCTTGTGCAAGTTTTGCAAAAAGTCAAATGTCTTTAAACAAAGTGGGCCAATAAAAGCCACCTTGTAGGATCTTTTCGGCAGTTTTGCGGGAACCAAAGTGTCCACCACAAGCAAATTCGTGACAAATGGCTAAAACGCTTGTAGTTTCCTCATCTGGAACACATCTCTTAATAATTTGATCGCTACAATACTTGAAAAGGTAAGGATCTTCCCATATGTAATACCGGACTTGAGACAAGAATCGGTATCTATCCTGTTTTGACCAATTAGGTGGTGTTTGGTTTGTGACTAAGTAATTTACTATGTCGGCAAACCATGATTCCGTAGAGATGGCTAGAAGTTGTTCGTTGGGAAAATTGTCATTGATGGGCAGTTCGTCGGAAGGTGCGTTTGGCACACGAGAGAGATGGTCTGCGACGACATTTTCAACACCCTTTTTATCTCGAATTTCGAGATCAAATTCTTGAAGGAGGAGGATCCAACGAATGAGTCGGGCCTTCGCATCTTTTTTTAGCATTAGGTATCGAAGTGCAAAATGGTCGGTGAATATTGTGGTCTTGGTCCCAAGTAGGTATGGGCGGAATTTCTCCAAAGCGAACACTACTGCCAAGAATTCTTTCTCGGTTGTAGTATAGTTCACTTAGGCGTCATTGAGTGTCCTACTTGAATAATAGATCACATGTTTCTTGTTATCTTTGCGCTGTCCTAAGACAGCACCTATCGCAAAATCTGAGGCATCGCACATGATCGCAAAAGGGTTGGACCAGTCCGGAGGTGAGATGATAGGTGCAGAGATAAGTTTTAATTTTAACTTCTCCCACGCGCTATTACACTTATCGTCAAAGATGAAGGGCACGTCTTTAACTAAAAGGTTTGTAAGGGGTCTAGCAATTTTGCTAAAATCCTTAATGAACCTACGGTAAAACCCGCGGCGTGTACTAAGAAAGAACGAATGTCCTTCACGCTTTGTGGAATTGAAAGTTTGGCTATGATCTCCACCTTAGCCTTGTCTACTTTGAACCCTTCCCTAGATATCTCATGACCTAGGACAATCCCATGCTGCACCATAAAGTGACACTTTTCTCAATTTAGGGTCAAGTTCTTTTCGATGCATCTATTCAGCACTAGCTCCAAGTGATGAGACATGGTCAAATGAATTTCAATAGACGGAGAAGTCGTCCATGAAATCTCTAAGAAGCGCTCGACCATGTCAGAAAAAGGCTTAACATACAACGTTGGAATGTGGTGGGGGCATTACATAGGCCGAAAGGCATTCGGCGATAGGCAAATGTTCCAAATGGGCACGTGAACGTTGTCTTATCTTGGTCCTCCGGGGCTATTGGGATTGGTTATACCCTGATAACCGTCCAAGAAACAGTAATACTCATGGCCAGCTAATCGTTCCAGCATTTGGTAAATAAATGGGAGGGAAAAATGATCTTTTCTAGTGGCGGCGTTCAACTTGCGATAGTCTATGCATACTCGAATTTTGGTAGGCAGTCGTGTTTGCACTAACTCTTGCTTGTCATTTTCTACCATAGTAAAACTGGACTTCTTAGGGACCACATGCACTGGGCTAACCCATTCGCTATCGGAAATGGGATAAATGATCCCATTATCTAACAATTTCATTATTTCAGCTTGTACAGCCTCTTGCATGAGCGGTTTAGCCTACGCTGTGGATCCCTCTTAGGTTTAACCCCTTCCTCTAGATGGATTCTATGCTGGACTATCTTAGGGCTCAGTCCCTTGATATCTGCCATGGTCCAACCAATGGCTTCCCTATGTCTCCTAAGGGTTGTCAGTAGGTCTTCCTCTTACCTATTAGTCAAATTGGAAGCAACTATGACTGGTAACGTCTCTTGTTCGCTAAGGTAGGCGTACTTAAGATGTTTAGGCAAGGTCTTTAACTCCAAAGAAGGAGGTGGCTCGATGGGTGGAGGTGTTAAGCTTAAATTTTCCATCTCTATAGAACTTGATTTTCTGTCCATTCAATTTCATCAAGGTTGAGATCACTAGATTCTAACTCTTCCTCTTCCTTGACTCTAGTGTGATCCCTCGTTGTGCTCACTAGTCATGTTTTCAATAAAGTTAACCTCAAATGGTTGGTCGCTTATGTCGTAGGGGTGTTTACCTAAGTTGAAAACATTGACTTCCTTGGTCATATCCCCAAAAGTCAATCTCATGGATCCGTTTCTATAATTTATGATTGCATTTGTAGTTGCTAGAAACGGACGTCCTAAGATGACGGGAGTTTGGGACCTAGGATTAGACACAGGTTGTGTCTCTAAAACAATGAAATCGACTGGGTAAATGAATTCTCCCACCCGTATGAGGACATCATTGATCTCTCCCTTAGGAACTTTAATGAGCGATCAGCCAATTAGATTGTAACTTGGGTTGGGATGAGTTCTCCTAATCCAAGTTGTGATATACGGAGAAGGGAAGCAAATTAATGCTGGCTCTTAAATCAAGGAGTGCTCGATTGATTTCAGCTCGACCTATTGTGCAAGAAATGGTGGGGCAACCGGGGTCCTTGTACTTGACTGGGATCTGGTTGGACAATAGCTCACTAATGTTAATGGCTAGAAAAATCTTCTTAGGCACATTTGTCTTTCTTTCTTGGTGCACATGTCCTTAAGGAATTTGGCATAACTAGGAACCTGTTGGATTGCATCAAGAAGTGGTATATTGAGCCTAACCTGATTAAACACCTCGAGTAGTTTCTCCATATGTGCATTATTATTACTCCTAAACCTATTTGGAAATGGGGCTGTAGGTAGGTGCACCTGTCTTGCTGATTTATCAACTTCAGTTTCTTTGAAATTTTGTGGAGATGGAGTGGAACTAGATGAATGGATGGACAATGGAGACTGGTCCTGTGGCATGGATACTTGATTATCAACTTGTTTCCCCGATCTTAGTGTATGAACCAAGTTACACTGGTTTGGGTCTTGAGCCTCATTGGCTTGCCTAGGATTCCTAGGGTTTGGCATAGTTGACTTGGTAGAGTTCCCTTTTATCTTTCTTGTTGATTCAGTTGTATCTCTATCCTAATCAGACTTGAGCCAGCGTGTCGTGGCTTTTAACTAGAGTTTCCACCTTTCTTTCCATATTGGAGAGTCTTATTTTCATTTGTGAATTTTGGAAAGAGTGTGGAGGATTCTGACTGGGAAAATTTTGTTGATAAGGTGGATTTTGAAAACTGTTGGAGAATTTGGGCCTTGTTTGATCATTGTTGCTTGGGCCCCATGAAAAATTTAGATTATTTCTCCAACCGGGATTGTAGGTGGGCGAATATGAATTGTTAGCGGGCCTTGTGAAGGCTGCACTCATATGTTCAGGCAAGATTTGATGCGCGATAAAGACGGGACATTCCTCGAACACATGGTTCATGTCTTGACAATAAGTACAGCCCGCCGAAGGTGTTGGGCTGACTTGGTTCATAGAGACTGGTTCTTTAGTTTCAAGAGCTTCTAGTCTTTGCATCACAGCAACTAGTTTAGCGTTGGTAGCTATGTTAGCCTCATGGAATGGATACCTCCTTTAGAAGAAGTAGGGTCATTAGTCCTAAATTTTTCCGGAGTTAGTCCCATTGGATGGTATTATCAGCTAATTCTTCATATAATAACCATCCTTCATGTTCGTTCTTTTTCAAAAATCCTCCTTGGCACATGGATTCTAATAGCGTTTTAGTTTGATATTCTAATCCATCATAAAGAACTTGACAAAGTCGTCATTTCTCTATCCCATGGTGAGGGCATTGGGTAAGGAGGTCCTTAAAACATTCGAAGTATTTCCAAAAAGTTCATTGGCTATTTGCTTAAATTACAAGATGCTTTTCCTAATTAATGCAGTCTTGTGAACGGGATAAAACTTCTTTAAGAAGGCTTTGACGAAATTTTCCCATGAGGATATTGAACCGGCCTCTAGACTGTAAAGCCATTTCTTTGCTAAGTCTTTCAAAGAGAATGGGACAAACCGTAATTTGATGCATCTACTCCTAGGCTGGGTACCTTCATCATGAGATATACTTCTTCAAATTCCCTTATGAAAAAGTATGCATCCCTCAGATTCAAGTCCATGAAATTTGGGAAGAGTGTTGATGTATGTGGTTTGAGCTCAAATTGGTCAACACCTTCATCGGGTAACTGAATGCAAGAAGAAAGAAGAGAGGTCCTAATAGGATAGAACCTATCTTGTAGTGACGGTGGTTGTGCCATGTGTGAGTCGGGTTTTGTTCGGGTGGTGAACTGGCTCTAGTTAGTCTAGATGTGAATGGGTCTCTCGACCAAGCTGACATGCACAGTTAACAAATAAGTTCATGATTGGTAGTGAAAAGTGCATTTTTATCATCATATTTACCGTCACATTTTCATATTTATTTATATAATTCTGCACATTTATTAATATTTTGTGATTTAATGTGTGCAGCCTCGAAATAATAAAAAAGAAAGAATTAAAGCTTAAAAAGAGCCCAAAAAGCCCATATTGAAGCCCAAGAGTCAAAGTGCAAATATCAGATTGTCAAAGTGCAATTATACAAGGGCTAAAGTTGCAATTATCAAAGATGAGGGAAGGATAGAATTCTACCCAACCCTAAACTCTTGCAGGATGAGCATAAAAGCCAAAGATGAGAAGGAAATTCGTGGATAAAAGATTGGGAGAATACAAAATCTAGATAACTTGATTTCCAAGTATATCCATATCCCAATATTTAGAGCCAGGATCGAACTTCCAGAAGCAGGCGCCCAAATGGACGGACCAGGAGAAGCCACGCGCCAAAGCGCGTGGCCATATGCCACAGTATTGCCGCGGAATCGCGGCAAAAGCCGCGTTTCCGCGGCAATTTGATCTTATCCCTGTACCAGATTTCGTAGGGGAGTTCGACTGGGACTCTGATTCCCTCTGCACCTATAAATAGCCCCTGCAGTGCAACGTACAGAGCGCCCAGAGAAGAGCCAAGGGCCAAAGTTAGGTTTTTTAGTTTTTTTTCCACCTTTGTATATTTTTTATTTTCTTTTTGTAAAAGCTGAGAGGAGATGATGTATTCATGGAGGAAGGGATCTGCTTGTACTGATGGTGACAGTCGGTGTAAGTGTTATTTTTCCACCATTGTTTAATAATCGAATCAAGGCTTGTTTTATTTTATTCTTGTATTATTCTAGTTTCTTTTATTCTTATTTTAATCTTGTATCTACTTTCTTCTATTTGTTCTCTAATGTCTTGCCCACCATGAGATCCAACTGCTTCGAGAATACCTAACCGAAGAAGGAACCTTGACGGCCCAATGGCGATGAACAGGTCTTCATAGCTTGTTTTTCATTTCGTAGAGTAGATTAAGAAGGCGGACGATCCCATAAGCCGTGCTTGTACACCTTCCAAGAAAAGGGAAATCATCGCAACGGTTCAAACGGCAAGCAGACTAAAGAGATAAGTTTCTTTCTTTTTCTTTTCTTTTCTTTCTTGTAGATTAAATACAACTCATCTCCATATTCTTTTCTACCACCCATTGTAAATACCACTTCCTTTCTAACTTAACAAATAAAAATAAAAACTTTAGAGAAACTTGCTTAACGCTTCCATCGCAGTCCCTCCCTGAGGATCACGACCCGCATAGCCCTGCTACCGCGGATTAGAACTGAGACTTGCACATCTATTCTTAAAACTAACATATAATATTTTGTGTGCAGGAAAATTCAGTCAACAAATTGGCGCCGTTGCCGGGGAGGGACGGTAAGTTTATCTCTAAAACAAAATTTTAATTTTTAACTAATTCTTTATTCTTTTCTGTTTGCAGGTTTGGAGAACAGGAAACAGAAACATAGCAGCAGCAGTGGACATATTGCTATTCTGTGTCTCTGCCCTCGAAGGCAGAGCACCAGAACCTACTGTTTTGCCGCGGATCCGCGGCCAGAGCCGCGGAAACGCGGCAACAGTGGAGAACTACTGATTGATATTTTTGCAGGTTGCTGCAAATTGTAAATTCTGTTTACTGCTCTGTTTATTTTGTTCTGTGATATACCTGTAAATTGCTAATAATTCAACAGTAAATTATTGGTTGTTAAAAAAAATTTGATTAGACGTTTGCATATTAGGCACGTGTCTTTTCAATTATTTTTATTTACTGTTGAAGAGTGCTGGAGGAGCAAGGTACGTACGCATTGCATGTAGAATAGGACTCATCTCTTGGTTGATTTTCTGCTTTGAGTGATTCTTATCTATTTATATTGTACACTTGCACTAATTCATCTTAAGGGCATAACCCATTAACAAGATAAGGTGGGGATTTCATCACCCTTCCTTAGCCCAAAAATCATATCCCAAGCACTCACTAACCCAAACCTAACTAAAAAAGAGTAGACGTTGGCCCTAGGGACATCTCGGACTCAATTAAGAGATTATCCTAAGGGGGAACGGTGTTGGAAGTTGACTCCTGCCAAATCAGTGTCTAGGAAGGGGATTGAGGGCCGAAAGCCCGAAGTGTGGTGGTTATTTAATTAAGGAACGTCTTTGACGGAAAACCTCCCACCACTCTTGCCCTGACCTGGCTGATTAACTTGTGGTCAAAGTCTGCACCCAACCCCTGTGGACGGTCTAACCAGTTAGGAGTCGTCTAGGTCATAGGTCTACCCTAACTTAGGTTAGAATTTTTCTTTTTTGTTTGTTTATTTGTTTGTTGTGTTTGTGTTGGTGTGATATGGCATATAAGAATAATTCCAATTTTAATCCATATTACACCCCTAACTATTATTCGGATATTACCAACCCGGCATACCCTAACTTGACCAACCTAGTGTGCCGGAATGGTCTTATCCGAATGAGTATAACCCACACCCCCCATCTTATGACTATAATTTCCATAATAATTTCAACTCGTCACAGAGTTCATGGGGTTTCGAGTCCCCCGAGTCTAATTCTCAACCAAATTGTCCTCCATATCCATCTAGTCCACATTCTTCCCAAGATTCATACTCAGATCCACCCATTCAGAATAGAAAACCATCTATCGGGGAAATGATGAGTATGCACGAGTCCAAGCAACAACCACCATCAATCTTAGACATGATGATGCGTGAGTCCACCGATTCACAACTTCATCACGATCTCACTTCCTCTTTCCAAATCCAATTCCAAAAGAGGCTTGAAGCCATGACTCAGGCTAGATTAGCTCGCGAGCATGATTTAGATATGATGGTTCAATCTTTGCGTTCTTACAGTTCGGCAAATTCTGATATCGCTGACCATTCTCTTAGAGCCGACGAACCAAGTTGCTTTGGACAACAAGATTCTATTTCAGTGCCATCATCTGAACTTGCCGAAACTCCAATTCTTGATAATTTGGCAAGTTTTTCCTTTCCTGAAATAGAACTTGAGCATGAATATGATCATGATCTCCCACTTGATGATTCAATTTTATTTCCTGATCCAATAATGACTCCAGTGTCTCCACCTGATTTCACTTCTCCCGAGTCAACATTGGATCCTATTCCAATTCATTATGAAATTGAATCACCCATTTTAGATGATCATATTAAACTTGACCTAGATTCTCACAATCTCTTTACTTCTGAAACTGATTGTACAATTCTGACGGAAGATGTTGACCTTAGTTTTGAAGAATTGTATGGCGATGAGCTAGAATTCCTTAATATTGGAAGTAAAGAGATATCACCCATATTAGGTCACATTCCATTGTGGGAAGAAGATTGTGGACTTGAGTTTCAATTCTTGACTTGGACCCAATTCTTGAACCTAGCCCGACTCCTGAGCCCTTACTTGATTTGAGCATTTTCCCTGAGTCGGTATTCGTTCCCGCACCTATATTGTCCAAGTCAATAATTCCATCTTTTCATACTCCATTTTGGGACAAGGAGGTTGAGACAATTAACTCTGAAATTTATTATGAAATTTGGAAATTTGATGGGGTGGAAATACTAAAAATGATTATATATATATTTTAGTGGGTTATGTAAGGAAAGTTTCTGGTGGGTTCCACCAAATTATCTGTTATCTTGATTGGGCCGCATTTCGTGGACCAATTAGACCACCTCCGGAACCACCACCCTAAGGTAATTTTCTGCCTTCCCTTGTTCTATTTCATGCATATATGCATTCATTCATACATTGAGGACAATGCATGAGATAAGTGTGGGGGTGGGTTTTACTAACATACTAACATAGGTAAAAACTAACAAAAAATTTGCTATAAAAAAAAAATCTCTGAAAAAAAAATTAAAAAAAAAATGTTATAAAAAGAATAATACTTTGACTTATTTTTTTGAAAGAATCTAAGTTAGTTTTAAGGATTAGGAAAATCATGATTAGGATTTCTAAAAACTTGGTCAAAATAAATAAATTGTTTAAATTTTAGGTATAGGAGAGAAATTGAAAAAATAATTAGTCTTGATTTTTACCTTAATGAAATGTGCATACCAAATGCATATCTAGGATTCTAAGACAAAGACCTTGTGCCTCATATAAAAAAAAATATAAATAAAAAAAAAATATCGCCAATTAAGCTGATACATGTGCCTCAAGAAGCATAAGTATTCATGCCTAAAGGTGAGTAAATAAAAATAAAGTCCTTAGTTTTGGGCCTAATTCATTCGAATTTGAGTCTGCGGAGTGTTTTCTCACCTGGTGCCCTAAAGCCGACCGGTTTGGGAGCCACCGACTTTAAGTTGGCTACATGGGTGGATTAGAAAGCCTAAGAAAACTGAGAAATATTATACATATATTAACACATCTAATAGTCAATTAGTTAGGTATGAGGGCCTCAAGAAGTCTTGATACTTATACGAAAGAAAATAAGATGAGTTATACATGCCAAAAAAAAAAATTATATTAACACATCTAATAGTCAATTAGTTAGGTATGAGGGCCTCAAGAAGCCTTGATACTTACACGAAAGAAAATTAGATGATGTTATAAAAATAATAAAGAGGCATGAGAGTCCAAGTTAAGAAATTGCTAGTAAAAATTCATAAGGATGCATATGATTTTTGGTAACGAAAAGACTATATTAGAAATTCAATTTTAATCCTTACCTAAAATGAATAACAATTGACTTTATAAAGACTAGGTTTGAAGAATGAATAAAAATGATAATCCTAAAATATAGACTACTTAGTCTCTTCAATAATAATTCAAATATTTTCTTTTTATGGATTTTGTGGGTGCAATCCGCTGAAAACCCTCACGAGACAACACTCGTCCTCTAGGGTAACCTAGAGGTTTTAACGGCTTGTTGCACGTGCTAAGTGCAACCGTGATTCCTACGAAAGTGAGTTAGGTTAGATTAATTTTTCTTTTTCTTTGTTTTTACTCGAGGACGAGCAAAAAGATAAGTGTGGGGGTGTGATTGGTAGTGAAAAGTGCATTTTTATCATCATATTTACCGTCACATTTTCATATTTATTTATATAATTCTGCACATTTATTAATATTTTGTGATTTAATGTGTGCAGGCCTCGAAATAATAAAAAGAAAGAATTAAAGCTTAAAAAGAGCCCAAAAGCCCATATTTGAAGCCCAAGAGTCAAAGTGCAAATATCAGATTGTCAAAGTGCAATTATACAAGGGCTAAAGTTGCAATTATCAAAGATGAGGGAAGGATAGAATTCTACCCAACCCTAAACTCTTGCAGGATGAGCAAAAGCCAAAGATGAGAAGGAAATTCGTGGATAAAAGATTGGGAGAATACAAAATCTAGATAACTTGATTTCCAAGTTATATCCATATCCCAATATTTAGAGCCAGGATCGAACTTCCAGAAGCAGGCGCCCAAATGGACGGACCAGGAGAAGCCACGCGCCAAAGTGCGTGGCCATATGCCACAGTATTGCCGCGGAATCGCGGCAAAAGCCGCGTTTCCGCGGCAATTTGATCTTATCCCTGTACAGATTTCGTAGGGGAGTTCGACTGGGACTCTGATTCCCTCTGCACCTATAAATAGCCCCTGCAGTGCAACGTACAGAGCGCCCAGAGAAGAGCCAAGGGCCAAAGTTAGGTTTTTTAGTTTTTCTTTCCACCTTTGTATATTTTTTATTTTCTTTTTGTAAAAGCTGAGAGGAGATGATGTATTCATGGAGGAAGGGATCTGCTTGTACTGATGGTGACAGTCGGTGTAAGTGTTATTTTTCCACCATTGTTTAATAATCGAATCAAGGCTTGTTTTATTTTATTCTTGTATTATTCTAGTTTCTTTATTCTTATTTTAATCTTGTATCTACTTTCTTCTATTTGTTCTCTAATGTCTTGCCCACCATGAGATCCAACTGCTTCGAGAATACCTAGCCGAAGAAGGAACCTTGACGGCCCAATGGCGATGAACAGGTCTTCATAGCTTGTTTTTCATTTCGTAGAGTAGATTAAGAAGGCGGACGATCCCATAAGCCGTGCTTGTACACCTTCCAAGAAAAGGGAAATCATCGCAACGGTTCAAACGGCAAGCAGACTAAAGAGATAAGTTTTTCTTTCTTTTTCTTTTCTTTTCTTTCTTGTAGATTAAATACAACTCATCTCCATATTCTTTTCTACCACCCATTGTAAATACCACTTCCTTTCTAACTTAACAAATAAAAATAAAAACTTTAGAGAAACTTGCTTAACGCTTCCATCGCAGTCCCTCCCTGAGGATCACGACCCGCATAGCCCTGCTACCGCGGATTAGAACTGAGACTTGCACATCTATTCTTAAAACTAACATATAATATTTTGTGTGCAGGAAAATTCAGTCACAACAGTTCACCCAATCAATCAAGAAAAGAAAAAAATAGTCAAAATTCTTATTCTAGGGTAAGCCTTGACCTAGACGACTCCTAACTTTAGACTGTATTTAGGAGGTATATTGCCGACCTTAACCATAAGTTAATCGGCTAGGTAGGTGGCAAGACCGGTGGAAGGTTATCCGTCAAAGACGTTCCTTAATTAAGTAACCACCGATCTTTGGGCTTTCGGCCTTTAATCCCCTTCCTAGACATCGATTTAGCAAGAGTTAATTTCGAACAACTTCCTCCTTCAGCCAATCTCCTAGTGAGTCCGAGTTAACCTAAGGCCAACATCTAGTCAATTTTACTTAGGGTTACGGTTGTGAGTGTGACGGAGATGATTTGTGGGCCATGGAAGGGTGATGAAATCCCCACCTTATCTTGTCTATGGGTTTTGCCCTTAAATTTTTTTTGTGTACGTGTAAAACAGTAGACAAGTAATCACTCAAAAAGCAGTAAAACAGCCAAGAGTGTTTCCTAATCTATATGCAATGCAAACGTACCTTGTCTGCCAGCACTCTTCAACAGAATTAAAAAAATTAAATAGACATGTGCCTATGATGCAAGAGTCTAAACTTTTTTATTTTTTCAACGATAGGTTACTGTTAATTAATTAGCAGTGTGTAGGGTGATTACAAAGAAAATTAACAGAACAGTAAGTATAACTTTAAATTTTCAGCAATCTGCAGAAAACTCAGTGAGTAGTTCACTACTCAGGCCGCGAAAACGCGGTTATGGCCGCGTTTGCGCGGCTCTGTAGTATGCTCTGCTGCTCTGCCTTCTAGGACAGAGGCACAGAGTTGCTATATGTCCTTTGCTGCTGTTATATTTCCTGTTCTCTGATCCTGTAACAGAAAGAAAGAAAGAATTAGTTTTGAGAATATCGTGCCGTTCCTTCCCGGCAACGGCGCCAAAATTTTTGATTGGAACGAGAAATTGTAAAGAAAAAGTTAAAGTTAGCAAGTCTTAGTCTTGTTTCAATTCTATCCGCTGCAGCAAGGGTCAAAGCGGGTCGATCCACAGGGAAGGATGCGATGCAAGCGTTTCGGACGATTTCTCCATATTACACTTAGAACAAAACAAAAGAGAGAGAATGATTAGATTTGAATGATTTGAGATATGTAGTTCACTAATCTTCTACCACAACCCATAGTGTAAGTCTCAAAGAGTAAATATCATCTTGAAACAAGTAACATCCATCCAAGGTTATTAATGGAAATTCAAGCAAGATAAATAACATTGGAACCCTAAGTAGTGTGCACTACTAAAGATTCAACAGTTGTTCATCCTAACTTCTAAGTATAGCATAAGAGAAGTTTTTGTAAATCACCTAGAAGGGGTGAATAGGTGATGGCTAATCTAATAGTCACTAAATATGGAATTAAAAATTATTACACTAAATACCAAGTTTAACACAAGAGTGTAGCCGGATTCCCCGTGAAGAGCTCTGGACTAACTCCTCAAGATTCCTCTAAATAAGAGTTGAGGTGCCGCGTTGGCTCTCTTTGTTGAAAACTAGTGTTAGCAAAACTCACCCCAAGCATATAACAATATGAGCACAAATATATATATCTAGCAATTAAAGATGAAAGCAATAGAGGCATGCAAGATATAAAAACAAAGAGATAGAGAGAGAGCAATCGCAAATACGGGGGATTTATTTCAAGGTTTGAGCACACTTGCTCTACGTCCCCGCCTTCACACTTGAAGGATTTCCACTATAATCGATCCCACCGGATCACTCGGTGTCAAAACACCTACAAGGCGAGTTCACACTTGAACTCCTTGGACTCTCTAGTCCCGTACACACCGCAAGCCCACAAGCTCGCTGAGGCCGCACCTCAAACACCGAGTTCTCACTAGACCCGAAACACCGCGAACCCGCAAGTCCGCCTCCTCAAAGTACAAGATAAAGTCTTTGGTAATCACAACTCTTTGATCACCTAAAACAATCTCACAACAAATCCCTAGGTAGATATAGCAATGGATAGCTCAAGTGTTGTGTGAGAAAATAAGGATTGAAATGGTGGAGGAAAACTCAAGAAAATCACTTTTAAAATACTCTTGATAAACTCCCTTTTTAATTGGAAATATTTGGCTCTAAAACTTGTGGATATAACCACTGGAATGAGTGAGAAAAACAAGCCAAAACTCTTCTTAAAATCTTGTTAAAAACAGCCCCCAAAAGCCCCAATTTATAGAATTAGAAAAACTAGCCGCTGGGAGCTAGGTGGCCTGACGGTCGACCGCCCCGGTCGACCGCCAACGGTTACTTTTCTGACCGTTGGGGCAGCGGTCGACCAGCCGGTCGACCGAGACCTTGGAACAGAGAGCAGATCTCTCTGCCGGTCAACCGCTCCGGTTGACCGGGGCTTTCCAGAGAGCAGAGCTCTCTGGCGGTCGACCGTTCCGGTCGATCAGCCCTCCAGCAAAGGCTGGCGTGCACGTCTGTGCACGTTGGTCGACCGATCCAGTCGACTGACTTCAAGCACGGTCGACCGGCAGAAGCCAGTACAGAAAATTCTGGGATAAAAAGTTTGGTCATTTTGGCTCAAATAAAATCCCATAAAATTATGAAAAATCTACAAAAATAGTTTTAACATTATACTTTAATAATCGAACATGCTTGAGCAAAATCAAGACATGTTACAAATAATTTAAACTATTTTTGTAACTTAGAAAATTTGGCTCAAAACAAAAACTGTAATTTTCCAAATTGGTTTTTCCAAACTTATTTTCCCAAAGCTTCTCCAAATACAAAAACAAGATATTTTAAACTCTTTTGAAGTATAGAGTGTATGGATATGATCCACTACATATACATGATGAAATATCTATATTTTTGACATTAAGCTCTAAATTTGGTTTTGGTTAAATACATGTAACTTTGAATACCAAAAACTAAAACGGTATTTTTCAAAAAGAAAATTCTTTTGTATTTTTTCAAAATAAAAATTCTTTTATGAAAACTCATCTAAATCAAGAGTGTGTGTGTGTATGATATACTTGAGCAATCCACCAACTATTCTATCATTTACATTTTATCTAAAAACAAAATCTTATAAAAACAAACCTAGACACAAGTCATCTTCTTGAAGTCTTCACTTGAAGTCTTCTTCTTCTTGACTTGGTCCAAACACGATCCAATGAGCTAGACTCCTCTTGAGTACTTGATATGGTCTTGACGTACAAGCTCTTGAATCAAACCGTGTTAGCTCCAAAACTTGACATTAAATCCTTTGTTGAAGCTACACACCTACTAAGATCTTGATCACAAATCTGAAACTAAATAAACACAAGATCATTAGAACCATAACTACATGAGTTGATCATCATCAAAACTAGAGTGATAGGCCTGTGGGCCAACAATCTCCCCCTTTTTGATGATGACAAAACTTATGGAATTATATATGCATAGATTAAAGTAAAGCTTCAAGGAGATAAACATGCATAAACAAGCATGAAACACATCAAATTCTTTTTCTCCTATTTGCAAAGTAAAACATATATGCATAAATGTAAATTCTTCTCCCCCTTTATGTATAAAGCAAGGAAAACATGCATATATAAAATCCAAATACTTCTCCCCCTTTTTGTCAATCATCAACAAAGGGGTTAAAGTAGAAACAAAAAAAATGTTCTCCTCCTTTTTGTCAAAAGCAAAAATCAACAAAGGGGTGACATTAAACAAATCAAGAAAAGAGAATATATGCGATATACATTCATGAAGAGGAAGATGCTAAGTTAACTTCCCTGCATATATGCATTATATGAAGAAAGGATGACAAGTCCGAATTCGCATAACACATAATATGCAATGCATAAGAGAAGATGTGAAGCTCCCCTTATACACGTGTACCGTATAAAGAAGAGTTGTCAAGCTCCTCAATATAAGATACACTCAACATGAATCTATATGTAGAAGAGATGTTAAGCTCTCCTTGCATATAGGCAATAAAAATCAAAACATTTTTAACAAAATTTTGAATTTTCTCAATGAAAACAAATTTTGAGATACCATTAGAAAATCAAATCATACAAACAAAATTTTTAAGATACCAATTGTAGTCAAATTTAAGATACCAATACCAATTGTAAAATTGTAAAAAACATTACAAATTTTGAATTTTAATCACAATAGAATCATATTGATACCAATTGAAAATTATTGCATATTTTTGATATCAATAAAAATATCAATTTTAAAACTAATGCATAAGCTTATTGAACAATCAATTGAGATACCAATTGAAAATAAGGATTTGAATCAAGCTTAGCATAAACAAACTTTGTGCTTTAAACAAGTAAATATTTTTGAGAATCAAGCACAAATAAATCATATATATGTATGAAAATGAAAATACCAATAGAAATTGTTATTATTTAAAATGTGAAGCATACATATATAAAACCAAAATATGAGTATATACAAAATGAAAATACCAATTGAGATCAAGTATATAACTCATAACCTTCCACCCATTATATGCTCAAGATAAAAGATTTTTCAATTAAGCTTACAAGGTATAATCGCCCATCCATCCGCCCATAAGGGGATAGGTAGGGGTTTTCAAAATAGGTTTTGAAAATATTTTTATTGAAAAACACTACCAAATGAAGAATAATAACTAGTTAAAGATAATTTTTGAAAAACTAGTTAAAGATCCTTCAAAACATGAAATCAAATCATATGTTTTTCATGAATCATACCAAATACATAAGAGTTGACACTCAAAATCGATAAAGCTCAAAAAGAATCATGAAACAAAGTCATGAATAAACAAATAAAGTGTGAGTGTACAAGAATCATGTGTTTAGCATTTTCCATGAAAATAATCAATGAAGCTCAAAACACAAATATCATTTTATCAAACAAATCATGAAAATTCAATTTTCATTTTTAAAACAAACTTTTAGGTATATGTATGATTTATTCAAAACTAACAATATGCATACATATCCCAAACATAAAAAGAGTCCATAATGTAAATTGCATGAAGGCAAATGACTCATGAGGTATATATGTATATTTATTACATTTGAATACAAGATAAATATACATGAAGTAAAACATAAAAATAGGCAAAACAAGTGTAAATGAGGGAATCATCAAAACTAGGCTATACATATGCATATAGTGAGTACAAATGAACAATGAAGTGCAAACATATATGAATCAATTTGTTGCTCACTACTTGTGCATATATATATCCAAGTTTTAATAAAAACTACATTTAAACTAGTATTTACCACATAAAGCACAAAAACATGAACATGCTAAAAATATCATATATGAATAAGCATATAAATAAACTAGGAGTTTAGAGATAGTTACCAAACCAAAGAACTATCTCCAAATCTCCAAAACATGGTGGTTGTCCCACCAAACCTCCTTGATAGCGGTGCATCAAATATGCGTCCATCATGTCCATGTGCATCCACCATCAAGGCACCATTCCTCTCACGTTTTGTGAGAGGCCGCACCTACATCAAAAACACAAGGTGGGGATTTTGGTACATATTTTCTTTTGGGTCCTTGGGGGTTAGCTTTGTAAGGAACATTAATATTAGCAAAATGTTTGGGTTCCTTGTCAAAACAAAATTTTGCTAAATGGTCTTTGCGGCCACAATGTGCACATTTGTACACCTTAGGATGCATATGAGTGTGGGTGTGATCATGACGTGCAACATAAGCATATGCATGATGAGGATAATGTGCATGAACATATGGAGCTTGTTTCTTTGAAAACAAGGACTCCGATCTCTTATGATTAAATGCACATGAGCTCAAAGTTGAGCTCAAACAATTTATTTTATTTTTCAAAAATTTCATCTCATTAGTAGCGGCATGAAAAGCATGATGAGAAGGAGAATTATTTTTCTTATTCTTTTTAGAAACATTTTCTTTTTCTTTTTCAACCATTTTTCTTTTTAAAGAAGTGTTTTCATACAAGGCAACTTTCTTTTGTTTTTTCACCAAAATAATTTTATTTTCCAAATTAGTGTTTCCTTCACAAAGATCATTTAATTTAGACATCAAGGAAACATTCTCATTTTTAAAACATTCATTTTCTTTTTCAAAACATGCAATTTTATTTTTAAAAGACTCATTTTCTTTTAAAACATTTTCAAATTTTGTTTGAAAAGAATCCTTTTCTTTTGACATGCAATCAATTTTATTTTTTATTTTCTTATTATCTTTTCCAAGCATGTCATATTTTTCTAGAAGTTGTTGACAAAAAGATGTAAGCTCATCATAGGACATATCAATATCTTCATCTATCTCGGATCCGGTAGTTACCTCAAGGGGATTATCCCCTTGGACCATGTAGCACACGTTGGAGGTGTCACTTCTAACATTCGAATCGCTCCCCGCATAATAGTGTTCTTTTTCGCCAAGGGAGAGAATTGTGTTCCAAACTATAAAAGCTGAGTCAATGTTAGATACCCTAGATAAATAACATCATTTAGGGTAGATCTTAAAGCATGTAGGGCTTTTGAGTTAGCCTCAATATACTTGCTATTATTATCATATGAATCTTTAATTGTAGCAAGATAAACATGAATGTCTAGGCCTTTGAGGTACAAAGACATCTTAACCTTCCAAGTTTGGATGTTAAGGATGTCAAAAGTGGGGGGTGTCATAAAGTCCATGGTGTGTGTACAAATATTGTGATTAGCCTAAAAATGAGAATCTTTAACTCTAGATTGTAAGACCCAAATTAAGAGCACTTGGCTCAGATACCAACTGTAAATCACTTAGAGGGGGAGTGAATAGGTGATGGCTAATCTAATGGTCACTAAATGCGAAATTAACCAAGTTTAACACAAGAGTGTAGCCGGATTCCCCGTGAAGGGCTCTGGACTAACTCCTCAAGATTCCTCTAAATAAGAGTTGAGGTGCCGCGTTGGCTCTCTTAGTTGAAAACTAGTGTTAGCAAACTCACCCCAAGCATATAACAATATGAGCATAAATATATAAATCTAGCAATTAAAGATGAAAGCAATAGAGACATGCAAGATATAAAAACAAAGAGATAGAAAGAGTAATCGCAAACACGGGGGATTTATTTCGAGATTCGAGCACACTTGCTCTACGTCCCCGCCTTCACACTTGAAGGATTTCCACTATAATCGATCCCACCGGATCAGTCGGTGCCGCAACACCTACAAGGCGAGTTCACACTTGAACTCCTTGGACTCTCTAGTCCCATACACACCGCAAGCTCGCCGAGATCGCACCTCAAACACCGAGTTCTCAGTAGAACCCGAAACATCGCGAACCCGCAGGTCCGCCTCCTCAAAGTACAAGATGAAGTCTTTGGTAATCACAACTCTTTGATCACCTAAAAACAATCTCACAACAAATCCCTATAGGCAGATATAGCAATGGATAGCTATAGTGTTGTGTGAGAAAACAAGGATTGAAATGGTGGAGGAAAACTCAAGAAAATCACTTTTAAAACACTCTTGATAAACTCCCTTTTTGATTGGAAATATCTGGCTCTAAAACTTGTGGATTTAACCACTGGAATGAGTGAGAAAAACTAGCCCAAAACTTTTCTTAAAATCTTGTTAAAAACAGCCCTCAAAAGCCCAATTTATAGAGCTAGAAAAACTAGCCGTTGGGAGCCAGGTGGCCTGATGGTCGACCGCCGGTCGACCGCCAATGGTCATTTTTCTGATCGTTGGGGCAGCGGTCGACCGGCCGGTCGAGCGAGACCCTGCAACAGAGAGCAGATCTCTCCGTCGATCGACCGGTCCGGTCGACCGGGGCTTTCCAGAGAGCAGAGCTCTCTGGCGGTCGACCGTTCCGGTCGACCGGCCCTCCAGCAAAGGCTGGCGTGCACGTCTGTGCACGTCAGTCGACCGACCCAGTCGACTGACTTCAAGCACGGTCGACCGGTCCGGTCGACCGGCAGAAGCCAGTACAGAAAATTCTGGGATAAAAAGTTTGGTCATTTTGGCTCAAATAAAATCCCATAAAATTATGAAAAATCTACAAAAATAGTTTTAACATTATACTTTGATAATCAAACATTCTTGAGCAAAATCAAGACATGTTACAAATAATTTGAACTATTTTTGTGACTTAAAAAATTGGCTCAAAACAAAAACTGTATTTTTCCAAATTGGTTTTTCCAAACTTATTTTCCCAAAGCTTCTCCAAATACAAAAACAAGATATTTTAAACTCTTTTAAGGCATAGAGTGTATGAATATGACCCACTACACATACATGGTGAAATATCTATGTTTTTGACATTAAGCTCTAAATTTGGTTTTGATTAATACATGTAACTTTGAATATCAAAAACTAAAACGGTATTTTTCAAAAAGAAAACTCTTTTGTATTTTTTCAAAATAAAAATTCTTTTATGAAAACTCATCTAAATCAAGAGTGTGTGTGTGTATGATATACTTGAGCAATCTACCAACTATTCTATCCTTTACATTTTATCTAAAAATAAAATCTTATAAAAACAAACCTAGACACAAGTCCTCTTCTTGAAGTCTTCACTTGAAGTCTTCTTCTTCTTCTTGACTTGGTCCAAACACGATCCAATGAGCTAGACTCCTCTTGAGTACTTGATGTGGTCTTGACGCACAAGCTCTTGAATCAAATCGTGTTAGCTCCAAAACTTGACTTTAAATCCTTTGTTGAAGCTACATACCTACTAAGATCTTGATCACAAATCTGAAACTAAATAAACACAAGATCATTAGTATCATAACTACATGAGTTGATCATCATCAAAACTAGAGTGATAAGCCTTTGGGCCAACAGTTTTAACTTAAAGTTATGCTATCAAAGTTCTTAAGTATGAATTTATAAAGAATCGTTTAGAAGTGTAACCTAAATTAAGAAAACCTAATTATCAATTATCTTGGAGAAGACTATTTTAATCCTAGGATTTCTAAAATGAATATCAATCAATTCACTTTCTCAACTAAACTAGGGTTGATTGAGAGATTAGCAAACTACAAATTGGATTTAGTTATTCATCTTTTTTATTTTATTTTCAATTTTTGTTTTTAATGTGAAAAATTGCATGAAAGAGAGAAGAAGACAAATAATTGTTCTGAGCAGAAAACAAAAATAACAACAAAATTAAATAACAAAGAAGAAAGAATAACCTTTATTTGAATGTCACTTCCAAATACAATGCTCCTCTCCTTCTTCAAAATATGCTTCTTTAAATAAAAACGAAATTACAAGAATTTTTGAAAAGAGGAAATCTAAAGAAAAACCCTAAGTTCCCGTCTCTGAATCCTCTCTCTGTTGCTCTGCAGGGGTATTTATAGGAGATATAGGAAGTAGAGTCCCAGTACAACTCCTCCACGAAAGCACGTACCCATTCCTATCCAAACACCCGCGAAACGCGGCTATGGCCTCATTTCCGCGGCTATAGCGTGGCCCCTGGCCACGCGTTTTCTTGCGTGGCCTCCTCTGGTCCGTCCATCTGGATATCTCCTTCTAGATTCTACATACCGACTCTTTATCTTGAGATTTCGAGATAACTTGGGAAGCAAGTTATCATAAATCCAAAATTTTTAAAACGATTTTTATCTTCAAACTCTTCTCCTTTTATCTTTAGTCTTATCTTGAAAGCAAGTAGGGTTGAGTAGAAGTCCATCTCATCTTATCCTTTTCCTCTTCTTTTAGAGATTAGGAGTTCTATCTTATCCTTCCTTTTCCTCCCTTAGATTTTAAATAAAGAATTTAAAATTCAAGTTTAGATTAGGTTAGAAAATGTAGAAACGTCTAAATTACTACAATTTTTGCATGGGCTTTTTGGACATTTGGGTTTCATTCAGGCTTTATTTCTTTTTTTTTTAATTACTCAAGGCCTGCACACATTAAATAATAAAACATTAGTAATATTGCATAATTAAAAGAATAAATAGGGAAATATGATAGTAAATGTAGTGATAAATATGCACTTTTTACTACCTATCAGTAACTATAGTTGAAATTTGAACTGTGGATGAGATTTGGGATGAAATTTGAGTAGTGGAATAAGGTTAGTGAGGATAAAGTTTCACACTCTTCATATTTGAAAAAGGGTTTCACACTTCAATTCATAATTAAATTTCAAAATGAAAAGCCAATAATTTGTTATCAAGAGTCTAAGGCAATTTATTCATTGCATCCCACATAAATAGGCCAAATAGAATTCTAGTTTCCTCTCACAATCGATATGGTACTAAACAGACTATAAAGCAGAAAAGTAAAGAATAATAAAAAATTCTCGACTCAGCATGAATTAAATAGAAACTCCAGCTAACTATAACCATATAATTGTGGTGCGACACCTGACTGAAGCTAGACGCATAACTACAGTTTGATGCCTCTTGTGCTGATAAACATGTCGACACTTCCTCTTCGAGCGTGCTGATGCCATGCCCTCATCATGTTACAACAGTTTATTAAACTCCGCTTATAATTAAGTATCCTTTATCATGTCATGTGTACGATGTACCTGCATGATCATTAAAATACTAATAATAGTTTTCGAATTCCATAAAAGGAAGGGAAGATCTCTAAATTACTGGCGAGGTAATCAATGTGGAAATCGAGCTTCATGAAAGATAATGGTATTGATGTTGGCATATATGCAATTTTTATGTAGTCATTGCTATATGACAAAGGGGATATTCCTGGGATATACCATCCGTGAATTATATCTCGTGAACGAAGTCACCTCAAACCACCTACTTTTATTAGTTTCTAATTATCAGCCATCTCTTCACATTATATTCGGATCCACGTGCCATAAAGCCTCGAGTTAGCTATTTATATTGGAAATATTTTAAAACAAAAAAGGAAAAAAAAAACAAGGTGGGAAAAAAACAAGAAAAAAACTTGCTCAGTAATAACAGTGAGAGCAACCACCAACCGTAGTCATCTTCTTCGTCGGAATTGTCATCTTCGTCTTCATCCTCCGCATCATCAGACTTTTTTTCACTGGCAGAGCTTTCATCGTCATCAGAGTTGGCATCAGCGTTATCAATTTTCTTGGAGTCTTCATCGTGCCATTCATCAGACAACTTGGGGTCCAGCTCCCCATTCTCATTGTTCTCTTAGTTATCATTGGCATCGTAGTGTGTATTAGCATTAGGATCATTTGCAGGATCCATGGCTACTTCAAGTTTAAGTTCTTGTTCGTGCTAGCTCAAAATCGGAATCTCCCAGTTATGATTGACTCTATTTAAATCTCTGTCTCTTTGTTCCTCACTCGAACTATATGTATGCAAGGTTGTTGGCAGTGATATTCTCATGAAAATCAATAGCGAATTATTTATTGAGCATAGCTGCTCTTTTTGCATGAGAATGGAAAAATATATGGTCCGTTTTGTGTTTTGAGTTGTATGAGTGATCATATGATCTCGATGAACTTGGTTAGTATATTATGAGACCATTTGATTGGTTGTGAAAAAGTACTTAAATCACGTAATCTTTTGTATATAATTATGTAAGACATGGCGATTATCATAAACAATGTGAGTCATATCATTGTGACTTTAGCCCGACTAGACTTAGAAATTAGCCAGAAATATTTGTCCCTCCCTCCAGTGATGCCAATTTAACTCAGGAAAGTTGTATTCAATTATACTCAAAGTGATCTGGGGTTGATCTCTTTGTTTCCTTCTTTGTTTCCTTCTGGGCGTGTTTGGATTCATAAAAGTGGAAGGAAAGTGAAAAGTGAAAAACTCATTTTTCACTTCTCTTATTTGTTTTGAAGCGGAAATGAGAAATGAAAAAAAAAATCACTTTTTCTTTTCTTTTTTCTCTTTTACATTTTTTTTACACTACTATTTTCTCACTTTCAGGGTGTTATAGCTAATTTTGTGGTCATATAACTCTCACTTTTAATAAGTTGTAACTTAATACATTAAATGTTGATTAAATGTTGATGTAATGTAAATCTCACTTGTAGTTCAATTACAGTTCAAAAATATTACTTTAAAATAATATTTAATTTAATATTATTTTGTGGTCAACTTTTCTATTACCACTTCTACATTACTAATCAAACACTAAAAAAAATAATATACTTTTCCACTTACACTTTCACATTACAACTAAATACCGGAAAACTTATTTTCATAAATCTCAATTTTTCATTGCATCTTCACATTTCCTACTCCCACTTCCCACTTCCGATTTTCCTCCCATTTCCACGAATCCAAACATGCCTTAATAACTCTATTCAACTATGAATTGAGAGACTCTTCCTCGCTAGACTACTTCCTCTTTTCTTCTTTGATTGAGATATAATTTACAAAAAATCCTTTTTCTCTAATGGTGTACGTGTTCGTGAGCACCCTCAACGCCTTGCCTTCCGTTGCTGATCCATTGACGACTCCGAAAGCCAATGCCAGCCTCTCGATGTGATACCAGTCTTCCTCTTCCCCTCTGTAACCTCGCCTCGTTCGCCAACTCCCTCGCCTTCTCATATATCGCCATTGTTTGCTCGTGTTCATATCTCCTGCAATCAAATCGTGCACTTCGCCCTTCACCTCAATATAACTCCTTCCTTCTTACTCCTTTGTCCCTGATTTCACTCCAAACCTTGGCCACCTCATCCTTCATCCTCGCGGTTGACTAGATGTTTGCAAGCAAAACATAAGCCGATTCATCTCTTGGGTTCATCTCAATAAGCCGCTGGGCAAATTTTCGCTCCAATTCTAGAACGGTGAACCATGCACCCCGAGAACAATGTACGCCACACTGCAGTATCGGGCTCCAATGGCATTGTGATAGGAAAACGTTCGGCATCCTCCAACTGTCCAACTCGGACCATTGCCCCTACCAAGAATGTAGTGCTCGATCTGAGGCCCCACCCCGTGAAGTGACCCCATCAAATAAAGCCATCGCCTAGTCTCGGCAACCAACCACATTGCTGCACGCAGTGAAGACTGCAAGAAATGTGACCTCGTCGGGAACAAAATTATGACGCTCAATCATTTCATCAAACAGTTCGGTGGCAACCTCAGCATCTCCTTGCTGCGCATAGGCCGCAGGCATCACATTCCAAGTGATAAAATTACAACCATCATACACAAAGCAATCAAACACTATCCGAGCATCCGACACCATACCTGACTTCTGGTACGCATCGACCAAAGCAGTCCCGACCACAAAATCAGAATCCAACCCAACAACCACCGCGTGCGCTGCACCACTCTCGTCTGCTCCAGCGCGGTCAAGTGCACTGCAGCGTGAAGCACGCTAGACCTTATCCCATCACACCTCATTATCCTGAATAGTCGAATCGCCTCAGCGGGCCGCAGTTCTGCGCAAGCCCGACGACAGCAGCGCCTTAGCAAACCTCATCTCTGTGAAGAATTTCATCAAATACCTTAAGTGCATCACCAGGCAGGCCACTTTTGGCTTAAAATTGAATGAAGGCAGAACCAAAGAAGGGGAAATTGTTCAGGGCAAGTTTGAGAGACAGAGAGTGGAGCTGGAGTCTGCGGGGGGTGGGGGCCTTCTGAGGAGGGAGGAGATGGTCCCTTGGTTGGGGAGAAAGCAATAGCGGAGCATGGAGAGGAACAGGGCGATCGAGGAGGAAGGGGAGTGAAGGGAGCGAGCGGAGATGATGGAGGTCCATGACATGGTGGTGGGTTTGAAGGGGAGGATGCTGAAGAGGTGGAGAGCTTGAGGGAGAGTGGAGGGAGATTTTGAGAAGAGCAGTGACGAGGTTGTCGTACAAGGCTGGGTCTTTGGCGCCTGATGTTATGAGCCTGGCGACGGCAATGGAGGGGTGAAGTTTGTGCATCGCACCAGTGTCAATTTGTGTTTCTTTAATTTAAAATTTAAGGGCGGGGTATGTATATATTTGATCGTTTGGGCCTAAATTAGGCTTTGGCCCGTTACAGTCTAGGATTTCGTGAACTCGTTGGCCCTTTGTTCAATCTTTCCTACAAACTTGTGAGAAAAAAGTGAGACTACACTTTAGACATAGATTAAAATCTCATTATCGGTATCTATATCGGTCGGTAACTTTTTAGTATCAACAGCGTTAGTATTGGTTATATCAACAATGTTGATTCCTATGTCAGCCTGTATTGTGTTAGACTTGATAACTAATCAAGATCATCATTCTAATTGGTCAGGTCTTTGAATATCAGGTGGGAAGTTTTCCGTTCAATAGAGCGTTCCTTAATTACAGAACCATCTTTTAATTCTCTTCCTCAGTTAAACACTGACTGGTATTAGTCAGTCTCAATGTATATTCAATATATTAACAGTAACATTTATACATATTTCAGCATAACCCTTGTAAAAAGCACATTAGTTCAATTATATAGTATATGGAGTGAGGTCGCATATAGTGATTCTCCTTAAGACAATTACGTCCTCTGCTACGGTGCTAACGGTTTGCTAGACGTTGGTCTTTTAAGATACAATACTCCTTCACGGTATTTGGATAGCACTACCAAATCACGGTACAGTCGAACCTTAGTTAATTAGTACCTTCACTAATTGGAAGTATACAAAACATTTGGACGAAGACAAACTTCAGAGAGAGTATTTGCCTTAATATGGAGGATTTTTCACTGTAAGAGAAAGGAGGAAGAGAGAAGAATTTATGTCTTAAGAAGACAGAGATTTAGACATAAATTCTGAACTTCTGTTTCTGATTCTTCTTCTGATTTCTGTGTTGGAAATGGTCGAGAAAGGTGCTATTTATAGCGCTCCTTGACATCCATTAGAGGGAGCAGTTGAACAGTTTTGTTAAAACCGTCACAATTGTTTTAGACAAGTGAAACCGCTCAGAATGATTCTGATCCGTTCTGTCTGTTTGGAGTTAACCGCCCGCTTCTAGAAGCGAGCATGAACTGGGTTAGATTTTCTGATCGGCATTGGCACGACCCGCACCCGCAACCGGGTCAGATTTTTTGATGCGCACTGCACCGCATAATCGAGTACAACCGGGTCCAAAAGAACCGAACTGAAAACCATCCACATGCCCACTCTGGCTCTAGCGACAGCGCGCGCGTGTGCGGGCATGATTTCCAAAAACTTTAAGTACCCAAAGAGCACACCCTTTATTCTCAACTTTTCATGTTTAAACATTTTAACTTTTCACACCATATCCAATGTGGGACTAAAAAGATTCTACATTTTTTTGTCCTCTTTAGCTATTAAATTAGGCCAATTTCCGACTTGAATATCTCATTCATTTGAAAACATAATTGAACATGTGAATATATCACGTTTATCCTCAATGGAAGGAGAACACACCAACCATCATCCTTGCATTTCTAGCAACGAATTATGCCCAAATTCAACTCAAAAATTCACTTAAAATTCTTCGTTTCCCAACAACCCCCCACAATGATAGAAGTTCAAAAAATTGACACACTATGAGGCTGATTCTATAGTGAATGGTATTTTAGGAAAGAAATTGCATCAGGAGAGGTGAACTAGGTCTTGAACCTTTCATTGCGAAAGCCTTATCGGACTTACTGGCCAATCAGTGAACTTAAGTCTTGAATTGTAGTCGTTTGTGTAAGCCAAGTCAACAGGCCTTACATAGTAACTTTTCAAAAATCAACTTTGATTCTTGGTTATGTCTATTTTGACCGTAAAGGTCTGTGTGAGGCCTGTTGACTTGGCTTACACAAACGGCTGACAATTCTATACTTAAATTCACTGATTGGCTAGTAAGTCTGATAAAACTTTTGCAATGAAAGGCTCAATACCTAGTTTACCTATCATGATGCAATTTCTTTCCTAAAATACCTTTTACTATAGAATCAGTCTCATAGTGTGTCAATTTCTTGCATCTCCACTCATTGTGGGTTATTGTTGGGAAACGAAGAATTTCAAGTGAATCTTTGAGCTGAATTCAGGCATAATCCTTTGCTAAAAATGCACGGACGATGATTGGAGTGTGTTCTCCTTCCATTGAGGATGAACTTGATATATTCACATATTCAATTCCATTTCCGAATGAATGAGATATTCAAGTTGAAGTAGGCTTAATTTAATAGCGAAATAGGACCAAAAGAAGTAGAATATTTTTAGTCCCACATTGGATATGGTGTGAAAAGTTGATATGTTTAAATATGAGAAGTTGGGAACAAAAGGTGTGCCATTTGGGTACTTGAAGTTTTCGCGTGCGTTTGGGGAGAAACTATGCCTGCCTGGCGCCTGTGCCGGAGCCAGAGTTGGGCGCGCGCATGATGATGATTTTAGGTTCGGTTCTTTTTGGACAGAGCCGCACTTGGTTATGCGGGTGCGGTGCGCATTTCCAACATAAAAATCAGAAGAAGAATCAGAAATAGAAGTTCATAATTTATGTCTGAATCTGTGTCTTCTTAAGATATAAATTCTTCTCTCTCCCTTGTTTCTCTTACAGTGAAAAGTCCTCATATTAAGGAAAATATTCTCCTAAAAGTTAGGCTTCATCCAAGTGCTTTGTATAGGTACTGATTAACTATGGTTCGACTGCACGGTGATTTGGTAGTGCTATCCAAATACCGTGAGGAGTATTGTATCTTGAGAGACCAACATCCAGTAACCTGTTAGTGCCGTAGTGGGGGATGTAATTGTACGCCCCGATCCGGTGGGTACGGAGATGTTACAGTGACGTATTTACGCAGGTCGCGAATACCTTCGCATATATACGTAACATCAGTACATGCAAGAATTAGAGTATGACGTGGTGTATTATACATTCCAACATATGAGTACAATTATAAAGTTATCATAAGATGTGACACAATATTATAAGAATTTTATTTCACCGATAGGCGCAAATGTGAGAATACAAAGAGATATACAATTATAAATAGTACAAAATATGCTCACGAGTTATAAAAGAAAACTTGAGAGCCTAACAGAGGGCCAGAAAAGAATGGGCTCCGGATGGTCTGCCGATGATTTACGCTTCCGCTGCGCATCTCTGATCAGCAATCGAGAGAATCTACAAACTCCAAGCTCAAGGATCGATACATGCAGATTCAGAGGAGTCAGAGACTCTCCAATAAGTGATGTGATGAATGCCAAGTGGCGTGTATGGACAAGCACATATGTATCGATAAATTCGAATCAAAAGCATTTGATGAAAATCGTGTCGTGAGCATACACACCCGAACATGAATGAGGCATCAAGTGCTGAGATGCAGGCTCAGTAGATAGATTCATGAGATTGATACCTCGAGAGGATAATCTAAATAAGAAAACCCTCATCTATATACTATATACCTCATGTCTCCATCGACTGAGTACGCAAAACCAGAGCTGTGCACAATAACAACTTAAGAGAATAATATGAATTATCAAGAAGCAGTGGTTATATAGTAACTAAAGTATCCATATAAACCAAAAATAAGCAAGTCAGGAGGTTAAGTACAGTAATACAAGTATAATGTCAAGTAAGAGACATGTTGTGTATAATATGGTAACAACAGAAATCAGAAGAGTAGTATAAAGTGAAAAACCAGCATATAAATATATATAGAATAGTAATATTATTATTAATAATAAAACCTGAAATCTGAATAAAATCCTATGAAGAATATACAGCAAAACTAGCGATACAAATCAGATTACTATTTCATGAGATAAGTACGTCGAAGGAATAATCCAAATAAGAAACCTCCATCCATATACCATATATCTCACGTTATCGTAATATGAATGTATACAATCCTAATTGCAAAATAACACAAAGAAATTATTAATTAGTATCTTATTATTATTACTCATACGATCCATATATCTAAGTATGTGTACTAGCGTTCGTTCCATTTCACATACATCCATATATGAGTAAGTCGAGGTTGTTATTGGAAACTGACGCTAAACCAGCAGGTTATGTATATAGTGGGTCCCGTACATGTCAGGGACCATAACCCAGGGTGTTTCATTATTGGTGTACGGAACAGGCCGCAAGGCTTATGGAGTTGAGTCTTATATTATGCCCATTCAGAAATGTAACATGAGATAGGAAGCCAGCACTCCCCTCAGTCACCTGGAGGCCCTCGGGTATAACTGAAAATTTTAGTTGCACAATATATCTAATACCACTGTAAACATATTCACCACTTGAAATCCATCAGTTTTCCCTTACCCGATGTAAGTTATTTTTTTTGTAGTTTATTATTATATAATTATCATATTACGGGATAGCAGGAGCAAGACAAGTTCAGGAGTTACAGGAGTACAAAAGTACTAGGGATACATGTTACTGTATATAATATAGGAAATCAAGACAGTATTCCTGAAATATGATAATCACAAGTCAAGTGATAATATATCAAGTGACATGTGATTAGTGATATCAAACAGGTGTCAAGTGATAGCATGTAGGAGTCAGGTATCAAGTAATAGCATGTCGAGTAATAAGTACAGTAAATATCACTATCGTATATCTCAATACAAAAAAACAGTAACGACGCAAGGGATCGGTATGAATACTATGACGCCCCAATCCCGCGGGTAGGAATCAAAAGAAGAATGATCAAGAAAGAAAAGATAACTCTGCACTTATACTTGGATTGTATAACCAGAACTCATACATTCCAGTTGTAAATTTCTTTACCATTATTTTTCATCTGGATGTACTGAGAATGCGAGAGCCTAAACTCTGATACACCCTGTAACGCCCCGATCCGGGGGTACGAAGATGTTGCTGCGATGTATATACGCAGGTCAGAAATACCATCACATATACGCTAAGCATCAGTACAGGTAAGAGTCAGAGCTCGAAATTACGTGATGCATTATACATTACAAAGTTGTCACAGGATGTGACATAATATTACAAGAATATTACATCACCGATAGGCGCAATTGCAAGAATAACAGGAGATATACAAGTATGAACAGTACAAAGGGCGCTCGCGAGTTTACATTAGAAAAACTCGAGAGACGCGCAGGGATCCTGGAAGGATAGAGCTTCAGACAGTTCGCCGATGATCTATGCTATCGTAGCCCTACTCTGATCAGCAATTGAGAGAATCCACCAGCTCCAAGCTCTGAGACCTGGACATGAGGATCCAAGGGAGTTAGAACTCCCCAACGAGTGATGATGTGAATGCCAAATGGCGTGCAATGATAAGCACACGTGTATCGATAAATCTGAATCATAATTATGCATTAAAAATCGTGCCGTGAGCATAAGCATACATGAGCAGGTAGAAATGTAGCAAGTGATATCAAGCAGGAAATACGCATGGTATAATAAGATAAGAGCAGGAGACTGGTGGAATAGAACACAAGTGGTAAGGCGGGATGCAAGAAACTATAATATAATAATAACCATAAAACCAGAAATCTGATGTAAAACCTGATGAAAGCAAACTGGCAAGAACATGCAACGAATTATTAGTTGGCATCTTTTATTATTAGTATTACTCGTCCTACTTAGATGTCTAGATATATGGACTAACATCCCAGCACACATATAAAGCAAGGTTGTTATTGAAAACCAACAGGAGTATCAACGAATAATGTTTACAGTGGGTCCCGTGCATGCCCAGGACCACGGTCCAGGGTGTTCCTGTTGGCCCAAGGTTACAATCACCCATGATTAGTGTATTTTGATGATTACAAAACATATTAGTTATTTGTACTAATAATATTTGTTGTTTAAGTGTGTTTCAGGTTTCTATTCATTTTAGAAGTCTTCTCTCACAAATACAAGGATTTGGACTCAAGTCAACTCCAATTGGGCTCAAGGAACAAGTGTTGAAGATCATATGAAGAAGCCTATTGAAGATCTTGAAGTCCTTAGAATCATTGTAAGAATAGAATGTTAAAGTTTGAGTCTTGGTTATTTGGCTCTAGGATACACACACACAAAATTTGGTTTTGATAAAATTTGATCTTGTTTTCATTTTCAAAATTTGGTTTCATGCCTTAGTAGAGATTTACATGAACCTAAGTTTTATAAAATAAATATCTTGTCTAGATCATGTATACATACTCCTACTAACATGTTACTCTAGTTTGTTTAAACCTAAAACATTTTTTCAAATTTTTCCAAGTTCAAAATCCTGCAGTTTTTCCCATTTCAGGCTGACCGGCCGACCGGCCCGGTCGACCGGCACCATAGCCTGGACGTGCACGTCTGTGCACGTCCGTCGGTCGACCGCACCAGTCGACCGACCAAGAGCACACTGCTCTCTGGTTTTCTGAGTCGACCGGACCGGTCGACCGGAAGAAGGAAACTGTGTTTCCTCTTTTGGGACGGTCGACCGGACCGGTCGACCGAGAGCCAACGGCTCTTTGCAGCTGGGCTGGCGGTCGACCGGACCGGTCGACCGCCAGGCCTGCAACAATCCAACGGCTCTTTCCTCTTTGGGCTATTCTGAAAAACTGTTTTTCTTTTCTGCTTTAACAGATTTTTGGAGAGTTGTTGGGGAGCTTTTGCAGGTCAAATTAGGTGTAAAGAAATTGTTTTTAACCTATTTTCTAACCCTATAAATAGAGGAGAAGTCTCTCTTGCATATTACCTAGAAAAATCCTCAAGTTTGTGTTGTTTTCAAAAGAGAAAAGAAAAGAGTTTAAAGCCTTCATTCCAATTCTTTTAAAGTTTATTTTTTCAGTTGTGTTTGATTGTCTATATCACTCTACAACTGAAGTTTTCTCACACACTTCATAGAGCCAAAAATCCTATACTCATTCTATAGTGAAGTTGTAATAGAAGTGAGAGTGTTTGTAAAAGAGTTTGAGAAAAAGTGTAGTGATCTTGTTGTGATCACTTTGTTCTTGTAATCCTTTCCTTGTGGAGCAACCTCTTCGGTAGAGGTCCTTTGTACTCGGTGGAGCTCGGTGCTCGGTCTTCGGTAGACCAAATTGTAAAGGCGTCCTCGATGGATAGTGGAAACCCTTCACGGAGGTGAAGGCGGGGAGTAGAGCGGTGGCTCGAACCTCGAAACAAATATTTGTGTTTGCGATTGCCTTTGCGTCCAACTCTTGCTTTAAATTCCTCTAACAATTTTATTGCTCCTTATTACTTGCTTGTGATCTTGTAGCTTCCTTGTGCTTTTAATTCAAGCTTGTAATTCTTATGATATATTGTGTGCATCTCATTTCTCATCATCATACTTTGCCTTGATCGATCATATCTCAATACAACAAGGTTGCATTGCGCACCTCTAACCCATATCTAAGGAGAATTGGGAGGAAGGAGTTCAGAACCTCGCAAGGGGTATTCGGCTCTTAGTCTTGTTTTTGAGAGATCGTTGCATCATTCATCATACTTAGTTCAAAAAGATCATTAGATTAGTAATTACACCTATTCACCCCCCCTCTAGGTGTTTTTCAATTGGTATCAGAGCTTGGACTCTAGGATTTGGTTTAACAACCTTAGAGAAGATCCTAATTTGCTAATCATTTCATTCATATTCATATAGTAAAAATGGCCGATAGAATTAAGACCCCTCCTAAGTTTGATGGACTTAACTTTCCCATATGGAAAGTTAAGATGACCGTGTTTTTGCAATCTCTAGGTAGCCGAGTTGCAAAAGCCGTGACTAAGTCCTTTAGTGTACCCCCCGGTGACGAACCCACTTGGTCCGAAATAGAGACTAAGGAATTCGATGCCAATGCCAAAGCTCACTATGCACTTCTACAAGCCCTTAATGATGATGACATTTCTAGGGTTATCCATTGCAAATCCGCATATGAGATTTGGTCACACTTGATAGTCACACATGAGGGACCTCACAAGTAAAGAAGGCTAAGATTGACCTTCTTCGGTCCCAATATGAAACATTTAGCATGCAAGAAAATGAAACCATAGATGATATGGTTACAAGATTTACCAAGATTACTAATGGACTCTCTTCTTTAGGTGAAGATATCAACAATGATCAAAGAGTAAGGAAGATCATCCGAGCTCTTCCTACTTCATGGGAAGTTAAAGCAACAACCTTGAAGGAACTCAACGACAATGAAGAGATGGAGCTTATATGTCTCATTGGGAACCTCAAAACCCATGAGATGGAAAGGAAAGCTAGGGAGGATATGGCTCCTTCCAAAAAGAAGACTATCGCCTTCAAGAGTCAAGCTACACACTCCGATGAAGACGATGAAGAAGAAGATGATGAGGAGCTCTCACTCCTTATTAAGAATGTCCGGAGGATGTACAACAAGGCGAAGTACCAAGGTAGAAGAAGATAGCAAGGAGGCAAAGAAGAAAGAAGGATCACTTGTTTCAATTGCCAAAAGCCCGGACACATTGTTGCGGAGTGTCCGGACAAAGCTAAGCCTTCCACTTCAAAGAAGCCTTACAAGAAGAAGGCTATGAAGGCAACTTGGGATTCGGAGACCGAATCCGAGGAAGAAATAGACACCGCCAACATGTGCTTCATGGCAAATGAAGGCACAAGCAAGGTAACCTCTTCCACTCCTTTAGATAATGAATTTTCAATGGATGAGTTAGAAGAAGCTTTTGTTGAGTTGTCACAAAATTATGATTTCTTAAAGAAAAAGTATTTAAAAATGAAAAAGGAAAATGAATCTTTAAGTCATCAAGTTTTTACTCTTACAAAAGAAAAGGATGATTTGGTTTCCACCTTGGCCACTACTAAAAATGATTTTGAAAAATATAAGATTTCTTGCAAAGGTAAGGCCCCACTAATTGATTCTAATGAAGTTTCTATGCTTAAGGAAAGATTAGACTCATTAAGTGTTGTTTTGAAAAATTGTGAGTTTAACAAGAAGAAAATTGAGGCTATGTTTCCTAAGGAACAAGCCCCAAAGAAAAATGCTCATGCTCATGTTCATGTTCATGCTACACAACCTAAACAACATGGCAAAACCCCAAACATGCTCACACTACACATACACATCATGCATTCATGTATGGTAGAGTGTTCTCATGTTCACATTGTGGACGGAAAGGGCACTTAGCCAATTTTTGCTATGATAGACTAAATGCATCACATCATAATATTTGGGTTCGAGGCACTAACTTTAAAGGACCCAAGAAAGTTTGGGTACCAAAATCAACAATTATGTTAAATGATATAGGTACTTTCCAAAGCCCAACGACGTAGAGGATTGTGGTATCTTGATAGCGGTTGCTCAAGGCACATGACTTGGGACATCAACAACTTTGCAACCCTATCAAGATATCATGAAGGTGGCACCGTCACCTTCGGAGATGACGCCAAGGGTAAAATCATCGGTATTGGTAATGTAAAACTTGGCACCTCTCCTTTAATTGAAAATGTAGCTTTAGTTGATGGCCTCAAGCATAATCTCTTGAGTGTTAGTCAACTTTGTGATAAAGGTTTTGATGTTGTTTTTGATAATGTTGCTTGTAAAGTAATTGATAGAACTTCTAATGTTTGTGTATTTTCCGATTTTCGTGAAAGTAATGTTTATATGATTGATATGTTAAATATGTCTTGTAATATTACTTGTTTGAAAGCCCTCGATGATGACTCTTGGTTGTGGCATAGGAGATTAGGCCATATTTCTTTTGATCACATTTCTAGGTTAAACACAAAGGAAATGGTGAGAGGTATTCCTTACTTGAATTTTGAAAAGGACCGAGTTTGTGACGCATGTCAATTTGGGAAACAAACTAAGTCTTCTTTCAAGTCAATTAAGGATATCATGACACACGTCCTTTGGAGTTAATCCATATGGATCTTTTTGGCCCTACACAAACCAAAAGTCTAAGTGGGAATAGATTTGCTTATGTTTTGGTTGATGACTTTTCAAGGTTTACTTGGGTTTTCTTTCTTGAACACAAAAACCAAGCATTTTCGTATTTCCAAATTTTTAAGAAAAGAGTTGAAAAAGAAAAGATGTTTCGATTTTGAGAATAAGAAGTGATAGAGGAGGTGAATTCATTAACCAACCCTTTACCACTTTTTGTGATGAACATGGAATAAAGCATGAACTATCTTGTCCTAGAACTCCACAACAAAATGGAGTAGTTGAACGGAAAAATAGAACATTACAAGAGATGGCTAGGACAATGCTAAGTGAATATGGTCTACCACATTATTTGTGGGCCGAGGCCGTAAATACATCATGCTATATATCAAATCGTGTTTTCTTATGTAAAATTACTACTAAAACTTCTTTTGAAATGTACTTTTCTAGAAAATCAAATGTTTCTTATTTCAAAGTTTTTGGATGCAAATGTTTTGTTTTAAATACAAGAGATAATTTAGGAAAGTTTGATGCTAGATCTTATGAGGCTATTTTTTTAGGTTACTCAAACACTAGTAAGGCTTATAGAGTTTTCATTAGATCATCATTGACTATTGAAGAGTCTATTCATGTTAAGTTTGAGGAATCTAACAAGTTTGTTAAGAATGTTGTAGAAATAGATGCATTGGATGAAGGTTTGGAGAAAGTGACCTTGGAGGATGCTTCTACTATGGGAGACAAACCAAAGGATGATGAAGGAAGCGAAGTTAAGGTGGAAGAGGCACAAGGAAATGAAAATCAAACACATGAGGTGGAGCCTACTCAACCACTACCAAAGGATTAGAGATACAATCCACATCATCCCAAGGACCTCGTCATAGGTGAAGTATCAAAAGGGGTAACTACTCGCTCTAGACTTCATGACTATTGTGGTAACTATGCATTCATTTCTCATATTGAACCCAAAAATGTCCTCGAAGCCGAGGCCGATTCATATTGGTTGCTAGCCATGCAAGAGGAGCTCAATCAATTTGAGCGCAACCAAGTTTGGCACCTTATTCCTAGGCCCCACGATAGACCAACAATTGGTACTAAGTGGATCTTTAAGAACAAGTTGGATGAATCGGTAATGTAGTTAGAAACAAGGCTAGGTTAGTTGCCCAAGGTTGCACTCAAATCGAAGGGATCGATTTTGAAGAAACCTTTGCACCGTAGCACGGCTTGAAGCCATACGGATGACACTAGCATTTGCCTCATATAAAGATTTCAAATTATTTCAAATGGATGTTAAAAGTGCTTTTCTACATGGATTTATTGAAGAGGAGGTGTATGTTGAACAACCCCCCGGGTTTGTTGATCCTACACATCCAGATTTTGTTTTTAAATTAGATAAAGCTCTTTATGGTTTAAAACAAGCCCCCAGGGCTTGGTATGAAAGACTTTCTTCATTTTTGATTTCAAATGGTTTTAAGAAAGGTAAAATTGACACAACTTTGTTTACAAAACATGTAGAAAAGGATATTCTTATTGTGCAAATTTATGTGGATGATATTATTTTTGGTTCTACTAATGAATCTCTTTGCAAAGCTTTTGAGTCATGCATGAAGGATGAATTTGAAATGTCTATGATGGGGGAGCTCAACTATTTCCTTGGACTCCAAATCAAGCAAAGGAAGGATGGGATCTTCATCAATCAAGCCAAGTACACAAAGGAACTAATCAAAAGGTTTGGGCTTGAAGGATCGAAAGTAAGCAAAACTCCCATGGCAACAACTACAAAGCTTGACAAGGATGAACAAGGTAAAAGTGTAGACATTAAATTATATCGTAGCATGATTGGTAGTTTGCTTTATTTGACGGCTAGTAGGCCGGATATCATGTTTTCCGTTTGTCTTTGTGCACGTTTTCAATCTTGTCCTAAAGAATCTCACATAATTGCGGTTAAACGCATAATTAGATACCTTAAGGGCACCATTGAAATGGGTTTGTGGTATCCGAAAACCGGCCAATTTTCAATGACTAGTTTTTCGGATGCCGACTATGCGGGTTGTAGGGTAGATAGGAAGAGCACAAGTGGAACATGTCAATTCTTGGGTAATTGTCTTGTATCTTGGTCTTCCAAAAAGCAAAATTCGGTAGCCCTTTCAACCGCCAAGGCGGAGTACGTTGCAGCCGGAGCTTGTTGTGCACAAGTTCTTTGGATGAAACATACTCTCCTCGACTATGATTTACACTTTGATCATGTTAAAATATTTTGTGATAATACTAGTACTATTCACATGACAAAGAATGCAAATCAACATAGTAAAATCAAACACATTGACATTAGGTATCACTTTCTTAGATATCATTATGAGAAAGGTGATATTGATATTGATTATGTTTCTACCGATTTTCAACTTGCCGATATTTTTACTAAACCTCTAGATTATGCTAGATTTTCATTTATTTGTGGTGAGTTGAATGTTTGCATGATAGATTCTTAAAAATATTTCTATTTTGGTGTTTTGTTTTGTTTTTAACCCTTTTTGATGTATGACAAAAAGGGGGAGAAAAATATATAAGTTTTAAGTGTTTATTGAAAAAGAAATAGTGTTTATTGGAAAAGAAATAAGTTTGCTTATAGTTTGAGTTTAGTTTATTTACTATAAGTTTAAAGAGAAAAGTATAAGTTTAATTGGTATATAAGATTAAGTTTGATTTCAATTGGTATTTAAGTTTTTGACAAAAATATTGAGTTTTCAATGCTTCATGTATCTCACTAATAGTTATTTTTTACATAGCATTGTTTGAGGGGAGCTTTCCAAGCTCTTCTTCCTTTATTTGTTTAAATAACTTATATGTTTTGTCATCATCAAAAAGGGGGAGATTGTTGGCCCAAGGTTACAATCACCCATGATCAGTGTATTTTGATGATTACAAAACATATTAGTTATTTGTACTAATAATATTTGTTGTTTAAGTGTGTTTCAGGTTTCTATTCATTCTAGAAGTCTTCTCTCACAAATACAAGGATTTGGACTCAAGTCAACTCCAATTGGGCTCAAGGAACAAGTGTTGAAGATCATATGAAGAAGCCTATTGAAGATCTTGAAGTCCTTAGAATCATTGTAAGAATAGAATGTTAAAGTTTGAGTCTTGGTTATTTGGCTCTAGGATACACACACACACAAAATTTGGTTTTGATAAAATTTGGTCTTGTTTTCATTTTCAAAATTTGGTTTCATGCCTTAGTAGAGATTTACATGAACCTAAGTTTTATAAAATAAATATCTTGTCTAGATCATGTATACATACTCCTACTAACATGTTACTCTAGTTTGTTTAAACCTAAACATTTTTTCAAATTTTTCCAAGTTCAAAATCCTGCAGTTTTTCCCATTTCAGGCTGACCGGCCGACCGGCCCAGTCGACCGGCACCATAGCCTGGACGTGCACGTCTGTGCACGTCCGTCGGTCGACCGCACCGGTCGACCGACCAAGAGCACACTGCTCTCTGGTTTTCTGAGTCGACCGGACCGGTCGACCGGAAGAAGGAAACTGTGTTTCCTCTTTTGGGACGGTCGACCGAGAGCCAACGGCTCTTTGCAGCTGGGCTGGCGGTCGACCGGACTGGTCGACCGCCAGGCCTGCAACAATCCAACGGCTCTTTCCTCTTTGGGCTATTCTGAAAAACTGTTTTTCTTTTCTGCTTTAACAGATTTTTGGAGAGTTGTTGGGGAGCTTTTGCAGGTCAAATTAGGTGTAAAGAAATTGTTTTTAACCTATTTTCTAACCCTATAAATAGAGGAGAAGTCTCTCTTGCATATTACCTAGAAAAATCCTCAAGTTTGTGTTGTTTTCAAAAGAGAAAAGAAAAGAGTTTAAAGCCTTCATTCCAATTCTTTTAAAGTTTATTTTTTCAGTTGTGTTTGATTGTCTATATCACTCTACAACTGAAGTTTTCTCACCACACTTCATAGAGCCAAAAATCCTATACTCATTATATAGTGAAGTTGTAATAGAAGTGAGAGTGTTTGTAAAAGAGTTTGAGAAAAAGTGTAGTGATCTTGTTGTGATCACTTTGTTCTTGTAATCCTTTCCTTGTGGAGCAACCTCTTCGGTAGAGGTTCTTTGTACTCGGTGGAGCTCGGTGCTCGGTCTTCGGTAGACCAAATTATAAAGGCGTCCTCGGTGGATAGTGGAAACCCTTCACGGAGGTGAAGGCGGGGAGTAGAGCGGTGGCTCGAACCTCGAAACAAATATTTGTGTTTGCGATTGCCATTGCGTCCAACTCTTACTTTAAATTCCTCTAACAATTTTATTGCTCCTTATTACTTGCTTGTGATCTTGTAGCTTCCTTGTGCTTTTAATTCAAGCTTGTAATTCTTGTGATATATTGTGTGCATCTCATTTCTCATCATCATACTTTGCCTTGATCGATCATATCTCAATACAACAAGGTTGCATTGCGCACCTCTAACCCATATCTAAGGGGAATTGGGAGGAAGGAGTTCAGAACCTCGCAAGGGGTATTCGGCTCTTAGTCTTGTTTTTGAGAGATCGTTGCATCATTCATCATACTTAGTTCAAAAAGATCATTAGATTAGCAATTACACCTATTTACCCCCCCTCTAGGTGTTTTTCAGTTCCGTTGCTGGTCTACGGAACTAGCAACAAGGCGTATAAGAGGGTCTTATAGGATGCCCTTTTCAAGATGGTACTAAGAAGGAGGGAGCCAGCGCTCCCCTCGGTCACCTGGAGGCCCTCAGGTTAGACCGAAAGATTTAGTTACACAACATACCTAATACCACTATAAACACAAACACATATTGATATTCGTAAGTTTCCCCCCAACCCGATGTAAGTTGTCCCATTTTATAGTTTATTAGATAATTATCAGATTTCAGAAATGAGCAGAAACAAGTTGGAGTACAGCTGTATCAGGAGTACAGTTTGTACTGGAATATATCAGGGTTTATCAAGATGTAGTCAAGATGTCAAGTCATCATTCCCATTATCGTGATAATTATAAGAGTCAGGTACGTCATGACGGATGTCAGGTAATAGCATGACATGAGAGTGATATCATGCAGGTGACAAAAGAGGGCATGGTATATGTAAGCATCTCAAGTGAAAACATGTCAAATGATACAGGAAAATAGTACCAATATACAGATCGGTACGAATACCGAAAAATCATACAGTTTTAGAAAAAAATAGTATAAATAAGATTTTAAACTCTTCACAACCAGTAAAAGAAAGAAAGATAAATTGATGATCAGGTAATTAGCAAGCAAGAGAATATCCAAGCGAAGCTAAGCAGCCTGAAGGTACGACCAATAAGCAGTGTTTAACACTAGAGCGCCTGACGGAGCTACTGGAATGACTCAGCTTATAAGGTGAGTCTAAAATCTAGCAGAGTTCTGCCTAAATGAATTTAGTGATAAAGCGTTGAGCGCTAAGCATGCCCACCAGGCGGAGCTGAGAGACCTGACGGTCTAAGCGCACTTCTCTTTCGAGGAAGTGAGGGAGAGCCTGGAGGTTAAAGTACGCTCGGGGTCTAAGCGCACTCTCAGTAGCTACCACGAAACTCATAAGGGTGCAGGCCTAAAACCAATTGGGTAGTTAGCTCGGGAGTGGGCAGAAACTCAGGGTTGGTACACGGGTACCTGCACGAGAAGTTAGTACCACTCGAGCGTGCATACAAACGTGATAATATCTAAACTACAGTGGAGTGGTGAAGCTCGGAGGCCAAGTGGAGAGCCCGGAGGCCGAGTGGAGAGCCCGGAGATTGGGTATAGTATCTGCAGAAGTGTTAGTGTCGAACACACGCATATAATAAAGTAGTAATGGGCAACATCACAGGCATGGTACACGTACACGAAATAAACTGCCCTAGTATAATCATTAATCACAGGCATATACAGGTACAATATGGGCACTCGGCCACTTACAAACACAAGGGCACATCCTAATACAAAATATGAATACAAATTCAAATACAGAATAAATACACAGTCGACCCGATGAAGTGGGGAACCCAAAATGAGGCAAGGACACCCGCCTGATCTCTGAAACGCCGTGAAATCCCGGAGTTCAAACTACGCGTGCACGCCACCAAAATATATTAATATATATTTATATTTTTAGTGAGAGAAAGAGAGGATTAAGAGATATGAGAGAGAGAGAGAAAAGAGAGAGTTAGAGAGAAAAAGAGAGAGCTAGAGAGAGAAAAACCTAGAAAGAGAAAGAGAGAACTAGAGAGAGAACGTCTTAGAGAGAGAAAAGAGAACTTGAGAGAGAAAGACCTAGAGAGAAAGAGAGAACTAGAGAGAGAAAGACCTAGGGAGAAAGAGAGAGCTAGAGAGACAAAGAGATCTAGAGAGAGAAATAGATTTTTAGAGAGAGATGCGGATAAAGAGAGATGCGGATAGAGAGAAAGACACAGATAGAGAGAGAGGAACAGTAGAGAGAGAAAGAGAAAGGGACGATAAAGAGAGAATAGAATTAGAGAGAGAGAACAGAGAGAAGAAGGCCTAGAGAGAGCAAGAGAGAAATATGTAGAGAGAAAGAGAATAGGAGAGAGAGGGACAATGGAGAGAGAAATACAATAGAGAGAGAACTGGAGGGGAGAGAAGAAAAACAAAGAAGAGAGAAATGGAGAGAGAGGGGGGGCAGTAAAGAGAGATACAGTAGAGAACGAGAGAGAGAATTGGAGGGAGAGAGGGAAAACAGTAAAGAAAGAGAGGTGGGGGTTATTGCCCCATTCTCTGCTCAAGCTCAAGCACAGCGCCCCCCTTTGGGGGGCCCACAGCCTGGCCATCGACCAGGCTGTGGCAGGTGGCGGCGCTAGGGCGGCACCGGCCACTGTCGGGCTGGGTGGCCGCCGGCCACCCCAAAAAGAGAAGGAGAGGAGAAGGGTATTGTTTAGGATTAAAAGGAGGAGAAGAAGTTGAAGATGGTGGGGTGTTGGTGGTGGTGGTCCTGACCAAAGAAGGAGCGGTCACTAGGGTTAGCCGCTGGCATGGGTAGCCGAAGTTGGGTGGAGGCGCCTGTGGTGGTGGTGGCTTAAGGTGGAGGGAGAAAGAGGGAGAGATAAAGAATGAAGAGCGAAATTGGAAGAGAGAGTGAGAGTGTGCTTTTGAGATAGAGGAAAAGAAATAAAGAAGGAAGGGGGAGAACTTGAGAGGGGGAGGAAGACGGAGGAGAGGAGGCAGTCGTGTTGGCCAGGGGAAAGAGAAGGAAAAATGAGAAAGAAAAAGAAAAGGAAAAGGAAAAGGAAATAAAAAGAAAAAGAGGGAAAATATTTTGGGGTGTTGTGTGGTGGAAGATTTTTGGGAAAAAAGAAAAGAAAAAAATAGAGGAAAAGGGAGTGGATGGGAAAATGGGGAAGGAAAGAAAAATATAAAGATAATACTCCAGATCCCGAAAAATTCCAAAAACACCGAAAATGTCAGAAAATTGAACTGATCTGGAAAGGTCTCAAAAAATTCTTAAAAATAGTAAATATTATTTTAAGGTATATGATGAAATCAATTTTCAGAAATTTGATCTGGTTTTCAAAATAAAAATCCGTGAATCTACCAGAAAAACCGGTCGATACCAAATCCGACCGAGTTTGATAAATTCAGAAAATTCTCCAAAAATATATTAAGATAGAAAATATGATTCTAAAAATAATAGGAAAGCAGATTTTAGAAATTTGACTCCGTTTGTAAATTAAAATTTCTGGAATCGGCCAGCGATACTAGTCGACACCAAAACCAGTCGAACTTTGATAAATTCAGAAAAATCTCAGAAAATGCATTAAACTAGAAAATATGATTCTAAAAAGCAATATGAACGTAGAATCTAGAAATTCAACTCCTACTGTAAATTAAAAATCCTGGAATCGACGAGTGACACGGTCGACACCGTTTTTTAAGATTTTGTATCGGGTCGCCTGTTCAGACTAGGGCTGACTCTGAGTTCACGAATTCAGATTTAAGACAAAACGATCATTTAAATAATTCATAAAACAAAAAAAATACAGGAAGTAAATTGAAAATTAGAATCAAAAAATCAGAATACGCAACTAAGTACGTATTCTGGGAACGGGGTGTTACATTCCTTCCACCTTACAAAAATTGCGTCCTCGCAATTTTGATAAGGGGTAAAATGAACACAAAAGGACATGGATTGGAAATATACCAATCAAGATTTAAATACGCCTAGAAGGGGTGAATAGGTGTACAAAGCAAATGATGCGGAATTAAAAACTATTTATGCAAACTAAAGCTATTAAGCTAACACACAAGATATAACACAAGAGTGTAGCCGAATTCTCGGTGAAGGGCTCTGGACTATCTCCTCTAGATTTCTCTAAATTAAGAGTTGAGATGCCACTATGGCTCTCTTAGTTGAATACAAGTGGGAGCAAACAATCCCAAGCATATATCAATTAAGCACAAGTATATCAAGCATATAAGGAGATAAATAATAAAAACATGCAAGAAATATAAACACAAGTGAGAGAGAGAGAGATGAGCAATCGCAAACACGAGAGAATTGTTTTGAGGTTCAAGCACCCTTGCTCTACGTCCCCGCCTTCACAATATGAAGGATTCCCACTAGAATCGATCCTGCAAGATCACTCGGTGCCGCAACACTTACAACAAGTTCACACTAGAACTCTTGGACCCGCAAGTTCCTCACTTGTTCCCGCAAGAACAACACACGCAAGCACACTAGCTTGCTGAGGCTGTACCTCTTACAACTCCTCCAACCACAAGTTGGAATACTTGGTGGTCACTTCACTTGATCACCACAAAACTCTCTTCACCGCGGCCACAACCTCTACAACTCCTCACAATACAAGAATGAAATCTTGTGATCACTTCTCTTGATCACAAAACAACTCTCACAACAAAGATTCTTAGAGGATTGATATAGCAATAGAAAGCTAAAGTTTGTATGAGAAAAATAAGATATAGTTGTGATGGAAAACTCAAGAAATCTCTTTTGAAAATACTCTTGAAAACTCTCCTTTTGATATGTAAGTTTTAGCCCAAAAATAAGCGGAGAAAAACCCTAAGAGAAATGAAAAAAATTGGCTCTAAAACCTTCTTCAAATCTTGTGTAAAACAAGCCAAAACAGCCCCCTTATATAGAGCTCAAAAATATAGCCGTTGGGGTCAAATCTGCAAGCCAGAAGACCTGTCGGTTGACTCGCCGGTCGACCGGCCAACGGTCATATTTATGACTGTTGGGGCTGCCGGTCGATCGCACCCTGGTCATGACCTGCCAGCTGACCGTTCGGTTAACCGAGGTAAGATCCAGAGAGTAAAGCTCTCTGGTCGGTAGACCGGGGCCAGATCCAGAGAGTGAACTCTCTGGATCGGTTGACCGCCTGATCGACTGGCCCTCTAGCCAAGGCCCGTGCACGTTTCTGTGTACATCGGTTGACCGCCTGGTCAATCGACCGCCAGAAGGCCAGGTCAGAAATTTTGGGGATTAAAACAGTTTTATAAACTCCTATAAAATCCCAAAAAATCACATAAAATATACAAAAAAATAAGTTCATTGAAATACTTTGAAGTACAAATATGTGTGATCAAAAATCAACACATATTACAAACTTTTTGAACTATTTTGTGATATAGAAATTTAGCCTTAAACAAACATCCATATTTTTCAAAATCAATCTTTAATTTGAAAAATAATTTTTTCAAAACTTCTTCAAATAAAAAAACTAGATATTTTAAACACTTTTGTAGCTTAGTGTGTATAGATATGATCCAATATACATATAAGATGAAATATCTATCTTTTGACAATAAGCTCTAAAATAAGTTTTGATAAATACAAAACTCAAACACATGATATAGAAACATCAAATAAGTTTTTCCAAACATTTGAACCAACAATATGCATGGATGAAATCAAAACACTTATAAACCATATAAACTTATTTTGATGAATTCTAATCATAGAACATAAGAATGTATACTTTGAAGCTCAAAGCCAAAATGATATTTTCTAAAACTGAAACTATTTTATAAAAACACATATAAATTTTTTTTTTGTGTGTGTATGAGCTTGAGCAATCCACAACTAATCTATCCTTTAATTTTATCTAAAACACAAAATCCTAACACTTACAAATATGACACAAGTCTTTTTGACAATCTTCTCTTGAAAATCTTCTTCTCTTTCTTGACTTGGTCCAAACCTTGATCCAAAGAGTTAGACTCCTCTTGAATACTTGATGTGATCTTAATGCTCGAGCTCTTGAATCAACACGTGCTAGCTTCAAAACTTGACTTTGAATTTTTTGTTGAAGCTAAACACCTACTAAGATCTTGATCAAGATTATTAGTACTATAACTAATGAACACCTAAATAGGCACAATATCATTAGTACTATAACTACATGAGTTAATCATCATCAAAACTAGAGTGATGGGCCTTTGGGCCAATAATCTCCCCCTTTTTTGATGATGACAAAACTCATAGAGTGATATATGCATGGATTAAAGATAAGCTTCATAGAAACTCCCTCTTAACTCATGCATAGCATAAACAATAAGGATATTCAATAAAAGCACATAAATTAAACACAAACATATATGCATAAATACCAATATTCAGCATGCATATATAAACTCACTAAATTTTTCTCCCCCTTTTTGTCAATTCATCAATAAAGGGGTGAAGACAATTAAACAATAAAGATGTATATGCGATATACATTCATGAAGAGGAGAGACGTAAAGTTAGCTCCCCCTGCATACATGCATTACATGGAGAAGGGATAACTAGACCCTAACTCACATAAAGTATAGTATACAATGTATAAACGGAGATGTTAAGCTCCCCCTACACACCTGTACTACATAACGAAGAGAGGTCAAGATTCTCAATACACTCAACATGAATCTATATATAGAGAAGATGTTAAGCTCCCCTTGCATATAGGCAATATATATCAACAAATTTTTGAAACCACTTTTAAAACAATTTTTTTTGAAATTTCTTGAAGTCAACAGAATGAATTATGATACCAATGAAATCAAATAGTAGTTGACAAAACTAAATGTTGGTACCACTTGAAAAAAAATTTTAAGATACCAATAGTAGATTTTGATACCAATTGAAAGTGAAACATGAAATAAATTTTGATACCAAATAAATACCAATTGAAGTACCAATTTGAAATACCAATTGAAATGATTAGCAATTGAAATACCAATTGAAATCAATGCATAAGCTTGTAAAGATACTAATTAATATTTAGGATAAAATCAAGCTTAGCATAAATATAATTTGTGCTTTAAAATGTAAAGACTTTATAAAACAAGCACAATCAAATCATATATATGTATGTATGAAATGAAAATACCAATTGAAATTTGAAGCATACATATATAAGAAAACAAATATGAGTATACAAAAATGAAATAACATGAAGATCATGTGTATAACTCATACCTACTACCCTATTCATGCACAAGTTTAAAAGATTATTCATTAAGGGTATACAAGATATGGTCGCCCAACCATGCGCCCTTTGGTTGGTAGGGATTTTCAAAAATCATGATTTGAAAATATTTTAACTTGTTTGAAAACTCTACCAATTTAAGAATTAAGAATCTAGTTTAAAATAATTTTTGAAAAACTAGTTAAAGATCCTTCAAACATGAAACCAAATCATATATTTCATGAAGCATTGCTAAGTACACTAAAAAATTGTCACCAAAGATCTAAATGGCTCAAAAATATGCTCATAAAACAAGTATATGAGTAAACAAATAAAATGTGAGTGTACAAGAATCATGTGAATAGCATATTCATGAAAATAATCAATAATGAAATTCATTTATCACAAACATGAAAATCATCAAAACTAAAATTTTCATCACAACTAAACAAGCATCAAGTATATGTATGTTTTGTTGAAATTAAAGGTATACATGCATATCCAAACATAGACTAGTCTACAAAAGTATATTGCATGAAGAAAGGTGGTTCTAGGATATACATGTATATCTATAAGTTTTAGACAAAAACAACATATACATGAAGCTAAACATATACAAAAATATGAAAAACAAGTGTAAATGAAAGAATTATCAAAACTAGCTTATATATGTACATGTAATGAGTACAAATGAGCAATGAAGTACAAACATATAATAATCAAGTGTAGCTCACTACTTGTACAAGTATAAACATAAGTTTTAACGAAAACTACATCTAAACAAATAATTACCACATGAAGTACAAAATAAACATGATCATTAGTTTAAATGCTCATGTTTTAGAACTAGCATACGCATAGTAGTTAAATAATAGTGAGAACACAAAATATGAATCCATATGAATATGAATGTATCTCAAAAACTATATATATATATATATATATATATATATATATATATATATATATATATATATATATATATATATATATATATATATATATATATCATATGTCTAATAACATTACATTTAATATAATGAACATTGAAACCCAAGACATGCTAAAAATATTTATATGTAGCATGTAAACATAAATGAGAGTTAGAGATAGTTACCAAAATCAATGAACTAATATCTATGTCTCCGAACCATGGTGGTCCTCTCCACCAAACATCCTTGAAGGTGATGCATCTAATGTATTGTCCATCAAGCTCAAACGCATCCACCATCAAGGCACCATACCTCTCAGTCATGTGAGAGCCCACATCTACATCAAATACAAGAGGTGAGGATTTTGGTACCCATTTCTTTTTAGATCCACGGGGGTTAGAAACAAATGGAACCCAAGCATTATTATTTGCAAAATTTATAGAATTTAATCAATCAAAACAAAATCTTTCAAGATGGCCATTGCGGTCACAATGTGTACATTTATACACTCTAACATGCATATGAGAATGGGTGTGATCATAGTGTGTATGAGGTGTATGCCGTGTAGGATGTGCATGCATGTGCGGAATTTGTTTCTTGCGAAACATAGATTCTAATTTATTATGCTTAAATGCACATTGGCTCAAAGTGGAGCCCAAACAATCAATTTTCTTCTTCACAATATGAATATCATTATTAATTTTGGAAGAAGAGACATGAGCATGAGAATCAACAATCTTTTTTCTTTTTAGAAATATTTTCTTTTTCTTTTAAAACAATTTTTGTTTTCAAAGAGTTATTTTCTTCCAAAATAATCTCTTTTTCTTTTTCCACCAAAATAATTTTATTTTTCAAAGAATTGTTTCCTTCACAAATATCATTTAATTTTGAAGACAAGAAAATATTCTCCTTTTCAAAAATTCATTTTCTTTTAAAACACATTCAAATTTATTTTTAAAAGAATCATTTTCTTTTAACAAAGAAGTATTTTCCTTCTTTAACTTATCATTTTTAATTTTTAATAAATCATATTTTTCAAGAAGTTTTTGACAAAAAGATGCAAGCTCATCACAAGACATGTCAATATCTTCTTCTAACTCAGATTTGGAGTTTACCTCAAGGGGGTTATCCCCTTGACCATGTAGCATATATTGGAAGCATCACTTTCATCATATGAGTCACTCGCCATATAGTATTGTTTTGTTCACCTAGGGAAACAAGTGTGTTCCATACTACAAAAGTCGAATCAAAGTTAGCAACCCTAAATAAATATTCATCATTTAGGGTACTCTTTAAAGCATGAAGGGTTTTTGTATTAGCCTCAAGGTTTTTACCATTTAAAAAGTAAGAATCTTTAACAGTGGCAAAATAAACATGAATTCCTAGAGTTTTAAGGTATATTGACATCTTAACTTTCCAAGTTTGGATATTAAGAATATCAAACATGGGAGGTGTCATGAAATCCATATGTGTGTAGACAAATATTGTGATTAGCTAAAATGAGAATCTTTAACTCAATATTGTTAGACCCAAATCAAGAGCACCAAGCTCTGATACCAATTAAAATACACCTAGAGGGGGGTGAATAGGTGTACAAGCTAATCTAATGCAAATGATGCGGAATTAAAAACTATTTATGCAAACTAAACCTATTAAGCTAACACACAAGATATAACGCAAGAGTGTAGCAGAATTTCTGGTGAAGAACTTTGAACTATCTCTTCTAAATTCCTCTAGATTAAGAGCTTGAGATGTCACTATGACTCTCTTGATTGAATACAAGTGTGAGCAAATAATCCCAAGCATATATCAATTAAGCACAAGTATATCAAGAATATATGGAGATAAACAATATAAGCATGCAAGATATATAAACACAAGTGAGAGAGAGATGAGCAATCACAAACACGGGAGAATTATTTTGAGGTTCAAGCACTCTTGCTTTACGTCCCCGCCTTCAACACTATGAAGAATTTTCACTAGAATCGATCCTGCAAGATCACTCGGTGTCGCAACACCTACAACGAGTTCACACTAGAACTTTTAGACCCACAAGTCCCTCATTTGTTCCCGCAAGAACAAAACACGCAAGCACACTAGTGCTGAGGTTGCACCTCTTACAACTCCTCTAACTACAAGTTGGAATACTTGGTGATCACTTCACTTGATTGCCACAAAACTCTCTTCACTGAGGCCACAACCTCTACAACTCTTTATAATACAAGAATGAAATCTTGTGATCACTTCTCTTGATCACAAAATAACTCTCACAACAAAGATCCCTAGAAGATTGATATAGCAATGGAAAGCTCAAGTTATGTTAGAAAAACAAGATAGAGTTATGGTGAAAAACTTAAGAAATCTCTTTTGAAAATACTCTTGAAAACTCTCCTTTTAATATAAAAGTTTTAGCCCAAAAATAAGTGGAGAAAAACCCTAAGAGAGATGGAAAAACTGGCTCTAAAACCTTCTTCAAATCCTGTGTAAAACAAGCCAAAACAGCCCCCTTATATAGAGTTCAGAAATATAGTCGTTGGGGTCAAATCTGAAGTACAGATGACCTGTCGGTCGACTGGCCAACGGTCATATTTATTACCGTTGGGGCTGCCGGTCGACCACCCCGGTCGACCGCACCCTGGTTATGACCTGTCAGTCGACCGAGGCAAGATCCAGAGAGCTTTGCTCTCTGGCAGGACGACCGGGGCCAGATCCAGAGAGTGAACTTCCTGGATCGGTCGACCGCCCGGTCGAACGGCCCTCAAGTCAAGGTCCGTACACATTTCTGTGCACATCAGTCGACCGACTTCTGGCTCGGTCGACCGGTCGGTCGACCGCCAGAAGGCCAGGTCAGAAATTTTGAGGATTAAAATTTGGTTTTATAAACTCCTATAAAATCCCATAAAATCACATAAAATCTACAAAAATAAGTTCATTGAAATACTTTGAAGTACAAATATGTGTGATCAAAAATCGACACATATTATAAACTTTTTGAACTATTTTTGTGATATAGAAATTTAGCCTTAAACAAAAATCCGTATTTAATCTTTAATTTAAAAAATTTTTTTTCAAAACTTCTTCAAATACAAAAATCAGATATTTTAAACAATTTTGTAGCTTAGTGTGTATGGATATGATCCAATATACATTTAAAATGAAATATCTATATTTTTAATAATAAGCTCTAAATAAGTTTTGATAAATACAAAACTCAAACACATGATATAGAAACATTAAACAAGTTTTTCTAAACATTTGAACCAACAATGTGCATGGAAGAAATTCAAAACACATATAAACAATATAAACTTGTTTTGATGAACTCTAATCATGAAACATAAAGATGTATACTTTGAAGCTCAAAGCCAAAACGATATTTTCTAAAACTGAAACTATTTTATAAAAACACATATAAATTTTGTGTGTATGTATGAGCTTGAGCAATCCACAACTAATCTATTTTTTATATTTATCTAAATCACAAAATCTTAACACATACAAATATTACACAAGTCTTCTTGAAAATCTTCTTCTCCTTCTTGACTTGGTCCAAACCTTGATCTAAAGAGCTAGACTTCTCTTGAATACTTGATGCGATCTTGATGCGCGAGCTCTTGAATCAACACGTACTAGCTTCAAAACTTGACTTCGAATCTTTTGTTGAAGCTAAACACGTACTAAGATCTTGATCAAGATCATTAGTACTATAACTAATGAACACCAAAATAAGCACAAGATCATTCGTACTATAGCTACATGAGTTAATCATCATCAAAACTAGAGTGATGGGCCTTTGGGTCAACAAAGATATGAATAAGTAAGGGGAACGCTCCCAAGTCGACTGAATAATGATCGGAACATAGATATCTTCTGCACTTCCTGCTGTATAAATCTTCGGACGATGCCCCAATATCACTGCTTTGCAATAGAATTTTCGCTGTACTGCATACTTAATATCACTCCAAGAATAAGCTAGAATACCAAAGATAAAGAAAACCCTGATAATACTGAGCATAAATAAAGAAGACCGACAGTTTTTAATAATTCCGAATTCCAGGCATCGATCACTCTGAAAGATATAGCCAAGAATATAGAATAACCGTAGAGAAATCGAATATTAACTTCTGGAAGCTAACCCGATCATGGATCAATTCCGAGAAAACCCAAGCTTCATAGAGTCAGTCGAAGAAATCTTTTAACAGCTTCATTCTGCTCTCTGCTGCTACATCCCTAGTCTATTCATATAATAAGTTGGCATAAAGGCTACTAAAAATCAAAACAGTGAAAAGATGGAAGGGTTTAGGAATCAAAGGAAGGATGATCAAGAAAGAAAAGATAATTCTACACTTGTAGTTGGATTGTATAATCAGGACTCATGCATTTCAGTTACAAATTTCTTTACCATTAATTTGCCATCAGGACGTACTGAGGATGTGAGAGCCTAGGCTCTGATACCACCCTATAACGCCTTGATCCCGCGGGTACGGAGACATTACTGCGACGTATTTACGCAGGTCAGAAATACCCTCACTATATACATTAAGCATCAGTACAGGTAAGAATCAAAGCTCAGAATTATGTGGTGCATAATACATTCCAACATATGAGTACAATTATAAAGTTATCACAGAAAGTGCATAATATTACAAGAATATTATATCACCGATAGGCGCAATTGTGAGTATATAAGGAGATATACAAGTATGAACAGTACAAAGGGCGCTCACGAGTTTACAGAAGGAAAACTCGAGAGACGCGCAGGGGGCCTGGAAGGATAAGGCTTCAGACGGTTCGCCGATGATCCACGCTACTGCTGCACTACTCTGATCAGCAACCAAGAGAATCCACAAACCCCAAGCTCTGAGACCTGGACATGAAGATCCAGGGGAGTCAGAACTCCCCAACGAGTGGTGATGCGAATGCCAAATAGAGTGCAAAGATAAGCACATGTGTATCGATAAATCTGAATCATAATCATGCATTGAAAACCATATCATGAGCACAAGCATACATAAGCAGGTAGAAATATAGCAAGTGATATCAAGCAGGGATACACATGGTATAATAAGATAAGAGCAGGAGACTGGTGGAATGAAACACAAGTGGTAAGGAGGGATGTAAGCAGCTATAATATAATAATAATCATAAAACCAGAAAGACGATGTAAAACCTGTTGAAAGCAAATTCGGTAAAACTTACAACGAATTATTAGTTGGCATCTTTTATTATTATTATTACTCATCCTACCCAGATGTCTAGATATGTGGACTAGCGTCTCAGCACACATATATTCACATCTGAGTAAAGCAAGGTTGTTTTTAGAACCAACGAGGTATCAACGAATAATGTTTACAGTGGGTCTCATGCATGTCCGGGACCACGGTCCAGGGTGTTCCGTTGCTGGTGTACAGAACCGGCCGCAAGGCGTATAGGAGGGTCTTATAGGATGCCCTTTTCAAGATGGTACCAAGGAGGGAGCCAGCTCTCCCCTCAGTCACATGGAGGCCCTCAGATCGGACGGAAGATTGTATTGCACAACATACCTAATACCACTGTAAACACGACACATATTAGTATCCGTAAATTTTCCCCGACCCGATGTAAGTTGTCTCGTTTTATAGTTTATTAGATAATTATCAGATTTCGAGAATGAGCAAAAATAAATCAGGAGTACAGGTGTATCAGGAGTACGGTTTGTACTGAAATATATCAGGATTTATTAAGATGTAGTCAAGATGTCAAGTCATCATTCTCATTATCGCGATAATTATAAGAGCCAGGTATGTAATGCCGGATGTCAGGTGATAGCATGACATGAGGGTGATATCAGGCAGGTGACAAGTGAGAGCATGGTATATGTAAGCATGTCAAGTGAAAGCACATCAAACGATACAGAAAAATAGTATCAATATATGAGATCGGTACGAATACCAGAAAATCATGCAATTTCAGAAAAAAATAGTATAAATAAGATTTCAAACTCTTCACAACCAGTAAGAGAAGAAAAGATAAATTGACGAGCAGGTAATTAGCAAGAAAGCGAACATCCAAGCTGAGCTAAGTAAGCTGAAGGTACGGACAGCAAAGACTGTTTAACACTAGAGTGTCTAACGGAGTTACTAAAATGACTCAGCTTAGAAGGCGAGTCTAAAATCTGACAAAATTTCGCCTAGACGAATCTAGTGGTAAAGTGCTAAGCGCTGAGCATGCCTACGGGCAGAGCTGAGAGATCTGACGGTCTAAGCGCACTTCTCTTTCGAGGAAGTGGGCGAGAGCCAGGAAGCTAAAATACGCTCGGGGTCTAAGTGCATCCTCGGTAGCTACCACAAAACTCATAAGGGTGCAGGCCTAAAACCAATTGAGTATCTAGCCCAGGAGTGGGCAGAAACCCTGAGTCGGTACAAGGGGACCTGCACGAGATGTTAGTACTGCATGAGATGTTAGTACCACCCGAGCATGCATACAAACGTGGTAATATCTAGACTACAGTGGAGTGGTGAAGCCCGAAGGCCGAGTGGAGAGCCTAGAGGCTAGACGCAACCCGAAGATTGGGTATAATACCTACAGAAGTGTTAGTGCCGAACACACGCATATAATAAAGTAGTAATGGGTAACTTCACATGCATGGTACATGTACAGAAAATAACTACCCTAGTATAATCATTCATCACATGTATATACAGGTACAATCATGGGCACTCGACCACATACAAACACAAAGGCACAACCCAATACAAAATATGAATACAAATCCAAATACAAAATAAATACACAGTCGATCCGACGAAGCGGGAAAACCCAAAACGAGGCGAGGACACTCGCCTAATCTCCGAAACGCCGTAAAATCTCGGAGTTCAAAACACGCGCATGCCACCAAAATATATTAAATATATTTATATTTTTAGAGAGAGAAAGAGAGGATTAAGAGAGAGGAGAGAGAGAAGAGAGAGAAAAGTTAGAGAGAGAAAGAGAGTAAGCTAGAGAGAAAGACCTGGAGAGAGAAAGAGAGAACTAGAGAGAGAAATGCCTAGAGAGAAAGAGAGAACTAGAGAGAGAAATGCCTAGAGAGAGAAAGAGAGAACTAGAGAGAAGATCTAGAGAGAAAAAGAGAGTTAGAGAGAGAAAGAAAGAGATCTAAAGAGAAATGGGGAGAGAGAAAAAATTTTAAAGAGAAAGATACAGATAAAGAGAGAGTAAGATACGGATAGAGAGATAATAGGAAGAGTACAATAGAGAGAGAAAGAGAGAGACAGTAGAGAGAGAATAGAATTAGAGAGAGAAGAGAGAGAAACAGGCCTAGAGAGAGCTAGAGAGAAATATCTAGAGAGAGAAAGAAAATAGGAGAGTGAGAGAGAGAAACGGTAGAGAGAAACGGTAGAGAGAGATTGGAGGGGGGAGAGAGGGAAAATAGTAAGAGAGAAACGGGGAGAGAGAGGGACAGTAGAGAGAGATACAGTAGAGAGCGAGAGAGAACTGGAGGGAGAGAGAGGGAAAACAGTGAAGAGAGAGAAATTGGGGGAGGTGGGGGCTGCTACCCCTTCTCTGCTCAATCACAGCGCCCCCTTTGGGGGGCCCACTGCCAGACCGTGCCAGGGCGGCGTCGGCCACCGCCGGGCAGGGGTGGCTTGCAGTGGAGGAAGAAAGGGAAAAAGAAAAAGAATAGAGACTGAAATTGGGAGAGAGAAAGAGAGACTGAGCTTTTGAGAGAGAGACGAAGAGAAATTGAGGAGGAAGGGGGAGAATTTGAGGGGGGAGGAAGAAGGAGGAAAGGAGGCGGTTGTGCTGGCCAGGGGAAGGAGAAGGAAAAATTAGAGAGAAAAAGAAAAGGAAAAGGAAAAGGAAATAAAAGGAAAAGGGGGAAGATATTTTGGGGTGTTGTGTGGTGGAGGATTTTTGGGAAAAAGAAAAAAGGAAAAAGGAAAAAAAATAGAGGAAAAGGGAGTAGATGGGAAATTTTGGGTAGAAAAGAAATATATATATATATAATACTCCGGATCCAGGAAAATCCAGAAATACCGAAAATGTCAGGAAATTGGAGTGGTCCGGAAAGGTCTCAAAAAATTCTTTAAAATAGTAAATATTATTTTAAGATATACGGTGAAATCAGTTTTTAAAAATTTGATCTGGTTTTTAAAATAAAAATCTTGAAATCTATCAGCAATACCGATCGATATCAAATCTGGCCGAGTTTTGATAAATTAAGAAAATTATTCAAAAATACATTAAGGTAGAAAATATGATTCTAATAAATAATATAAAAGTGAATTTTAGAAATTCGATTCTGTTTGTAAATTAAAATTTTTGAAATCAGCTAGCGATACTGGTCGGCACCAAAACGGTCGAACTTTGATAAATTCAAAAAAATCTCAGAAAATGCATTAAAGTAGAAAATGTGATTTTAAAAAGTAATGTGAAAGCAGAATCTAGAAATTCAACTCCGATTGTAAATTAAAAATCTTGGAATCGACCAGTGACATGGTCGACACCGGTTCTGAAGATTTTGCAGAATAATTTTGAAAATTTTCAAAAAATCATGAAAAATTTAAAACATTAGAAAATAATGTTTGAAATTGAAATCGATCAAGTCTAATTACTAAAAAGACCAAATCGAGCAATACACTAGGATCGGGTCCCCAGTTCAGACTTGGGCTGACTCCGAGTTCACGAATCCAGATCCAAAGCAAAATGATCACATAAATAATTCATAAAACAAAACAAATATTAAAAATTATGATCGAAAAATCAGAATATGCAACTAAGTACTATTTCGACAATAGGGTGTCACAAATACAGAAAAACGTTACCGATATAGGAGATCGGTACGAATACATAAAACATACAGTTTTTAGAAAATCGTATAAGTAAAGATTTCAAATTCTTCACAACTATCAATAAAAAAGTTAATAGAACTATCAAGTAGGTAAGAAAGTAAGCAAGCAAGCGAACATTCATGCGAAGCAAAGTAGTGTTGGGGACAAGATCATCGAACAGAGTTTAATCACTAAAGCGCCTGGTGGAACTCAGGAATGACTCGACTTATGATTACAGTTTAAAATCCAGTAGAGTTTCGCCTAGGCGTTTTTAGTGATAAAATGTTGAGCGTTAAGCTGCCTCTTCAAGCGTAGCTAGAAAATCCAGAGAACTTTAATGAACCTCGGAAAGGTTAAGCCTAGAGGCTGTAATATAAAACCGTGGAGCGGTTAAGCCCGGAGGCTGAGTATGTACCTGCAGGAGATGTTAGTACCAAACAACACAGATGCATATATGGCTAGCAGGAAAGAGAACTAACAAGCGAGCAAGCAAGCGATCATCCATGCGAAGCTAAGCAAGCTGGAGCGAAGCTAATGTATAGCAATAGATGCTATCAAGCTCAACGTGTTTACCGCTCGCAGCACAGCAAAACACATGTGTCACAACATGCGTATGAACGCCATACTACCGCTCACTGCATAGCTATGCTCACGGGGTAACTATGCTCGAACAGAGTTAGAAATAAAGTGCTGACACTAGGTCCGCCTACCAGGTGTAGCATATAAAAAGTCCAGAGGACTTTAAAAACCTCAAAGAGGTTAAACCTGAAGGTTATAGTGTAGAATGGCAGAGTGGTTAAGCCCGAAAGCTGTATAGGTTCCTGCATAAAGTGTTAGTACCAAACACAAATATATATATATATATATATATATATATATATATATATATATATATATATCACTTACACTATTACAAACATTCTCCATACAAAATACAATATAACAGCGTTAGAATACGAATCCTCGGAATCACCGGAACAAATACAAAATCACTGATACAATGATTATACAATTTATATGAAATTTCTAAATACAATTTACCACCCATCGAAGCGGGGGAACTCAAAATAAGGCGAAAACACTCACCTAAAAATATCGAACCACGCCACGAAATCCTAGAATTTCAGAACTCTAAATAATTAACATGTGTATGCTTTCGAATATATAAAATATATATTAATATATGTGTAGAAAGAGGAGAGAGAAATCAAGAGAGAGGGGAGAGAAACAATAAGAGGGGAGAGAGAGTTGGCAGGAAAGAGAAAGAAAGAGAAAAGAAAAGGAGAGGGGGTAGCCCCTACTGCCCACTCACAGGGGCCCCACGGCCTAGGTAGGGCCCAGGCCGGCCAGCTGGTCACGCGCGACCAGGGGGCTGCGGCTCTCCGGCCAATGGAGGAGAGGGGGAGAAGTTGAAGAGGAGGTGGGAAATAGTGATGGTAGTGAAGGTGATGATGGTGGTGGTTGTGGTGGTGATGTTGATTTAGGTGGTGGGATGTTGAAATTGAAGAAGATGGGGGAAGGAGTAGGGAGTTGTGGTGGAGGAGTTAGAGTGGAGAAGATGATGGTGGTGGTTGATTTGAGGAATTAGAAGGAGATATGGGTCGTGATTGAAAGAAGAAGAAGAAGATGAAGATGTTGGAGTATTAAAGGAGGAGGAGAAATTGGGGAAGTGGGTGGTGGCCGCAGTCATGGTGGCTCGCTAGCGATGAGAGGATGGTGGTGATGTGGTGGCATGAATGATGATAAATGTGGTGGTTGATTTTGAAGAAGAAGAAGAAGATAGAGAGGATGGTCGTTGTAAGAATTGAAGGAGATAGAGATAAAGGAGAGGGAATTTAAGGGAAGAGAGGGGGTTTAGCCGTCGGAGAAGGGAAACCCCAGCCTGGCTCTACTAGAGGGAGCACTGGTACCGATCTGCAGAGGAGAGGGGGAGAGATTATGAGGGGAATTGAACAGATTTGGGAAAGAACTTGTGTGTGTGTGTGTGAGAGAGAGAGAGAGAGAGAGAGAGAGAGAGAGGAGAAGAGTAAGAGAGATTTTGAGAAGAGAAGAGGTTTGAGAATGAGGAGGATTTTTAAAGGGAAGGGGAGCTGAACCCTGCTTCCAAGCACTGGGGGAGAACTGTGTTCGGGTCTGGACCCAAACGCGGGTCTGGGTTAGAGAGAGAAAGGGAGGGGGAAGAGAGAGTGAGGGAGGAGAAGATATTTTGGGGGATTTTTATGTGGTGGAGAAAAATTGAGAAAAAGAAATAGGAAAGAAAAAGAAAAAGGAAAGAAGGAAATAGGGTGGAGGAGGAAATATTATAAAAGAGAAAAAAGAAAAGAAAAATATCTGAATAAAACTCTCAAATATGGAAAAACACCGAAAACACCGAGCCCGAAAAATGAAGTAACTTGAAACGATCTCTAAAAATTCTCAAAAATAGAAAATATTATTTTAAGATACATGATGAAATCAAATTTTAGAAATTAAATCTTATTTTTAAATTAAAAATCTTAGAATCAACCGATGATATCGTCTGACACCAAATCCGGTCGAGTTTTGATAAATTTAAAAATCTCCAAAAATATATTAAAATAGAAAATATGATTCTAAGAGATAATATGAAAACAGATTTTAGAAATTTGTCTCCTTTTGTAAATTTAAAATCCTGAAATCGACCAGAGATATCGATCGACACCGATTTTTAAGATTTACAATTTAATTCGAAAAATTTCAGAAAATCATGAATAATGTAAAATATTGCAAAATAAAGTTTGAAAATAAAATCAGTCAAATCTGACTATCAAAAAGATCAAATCAAGCAGTATACTGAGATCGGGTTCTTAGTTCAGACTAGGGCTAACTCTATGTGTAAGAATCCGGATCTGATACCAAGTAGTGATATAAATAGTCATAAAACAAAATAAATATGAGGGAAAATTAAAATAATATGATTAAAAGATCAAAATACGTATCTAAGTATGTATACCGGGAATGGGGTGTTAAATTCTACCCACCTTATAAAAATTTCGTCCTCGAAATTTCGATAAGGGGAAGATGAACACAAAAAAGATAGGAACAGGAGTTATACCAATTAAGATATGAATAACTAAGGGTAACACTTCAAATTAATTGACCAATAAACCCGAGACTTAGACGTCTTATGCATTTCCTTGTCGTATAAATCTTCAGACAGTACTACATTAATACAAATTTGATAATTTGAATAGTCTATTGGACTATCCGATCTGTCTGAGAGTGACAAGATAAGCTGAATATAAGAAGAGTCCCTAACTTCCTTGAAGACTTAAACAGAACTGTGATCTGAATCCCGTGTCTTTTCTCACGCAATAATAACTGAAATACCATATGGTAGAACTATCTCTCTCATATAATTATCTGTTAGAAATTTTATAGACTGATCCACTCTGAATAATATGAAGTGAGCTGACATTGAAACTGGTCAAACTTTAACTACCTTAATTCTACTAGAATTGGTGGAGATTATTCCTTTCGAAATGACGTGACCCAAGAGTATGATACTTACCTATTCAGAATGTGTATTTATACTGTTGGACGTCAAGCTGTTCCTAACGAAGAGTCTGTAATAAGATTATAGATGTTTTGCATGTTCTTTGTCACTCTGGAAGTAAACCATAATATCGCAAATCAAAAAAAATCCAATAAAACTGATCATAAATAAATAAATAAATAAAGCCGAGAATAACGAGTTCTGAATGCTGGATATTAATTGCTCTGAAAGGCCTAACTAAGAATTTACAACAACTGTACTCTGAATGATAACCTGATTGTAGATTAAGTATTTAGAGAATACCCAAGTACTGTAAGGTTGACCGAATAGATCATCAATAAAGATTATGACAAGTCTTGTTCAGATATAGCGAGAAATCCGGTTCATTAAATCCATGAAAACAAATTAGGCGGAAGAAATCTGAGAAACGAGGCTAGGATACTAAACCCTGATAGAACTAGCCACGAGTGAAGTTATGGCCAGGTGGGGCCATTGCGTAACATAATGTCAGGCGCTAAGCACTGGAGTGTGGCAGAGCTAACGCTCTGCAAGGCTCGCACTTGGTGAAGTTCATGCGGCGAAGTCATCGCGTAACACAGCGCTAAATGAAAGCATCAGGGTGTAGCAAGGCATATGTCTGGTTGATATCGTGTGGCTAGATCACGACTCTCACTAGGCGAGGCTAGCGGGGTCCGTGACTCATCAAATCCATAAAGACTGCTGGCGATGTGGCTCTGAAGAACATGATCAAGAAATCATATTACCGAGATGAGTCCTGAATGTTGTCTTCTGGATATCAATTTTACGGTAAATCACTCCTGAAGATTCTTGAGCTCTGTGAAGTTGATAGAAAGATTGTGATAATTACTGAGATGATATATAGAATATCATGGCTTTATCTGACAGAAGTTCTGAATCTGAAAAATTATTTCATACCAACACCCCTCGTGTAGAGATACAGTCTATCTGACTCTATAAATGATAACTTCCCCACTATCTGTACTAATCCTCGTGGTGCGTCTGTACATATAAGAAGAGAAGACAAAACCAAAGAACCATCTGATATAAGAGAATGTGATGCACTGGAATCAAGAATGCCAGAATAGGGTGAGAGGGAAAGACATCTGTCATGTCGCTACCTCACTAATCTAGCCATATCTTAAATTGGTATAGAGACTATGAAAATTAGAATAGTGAAAAATGAAAGGGATACGGGAATCAAAGGAAAGATGACCAAGAAAAATAAATAATTTTACACTTGTACTTGGATTGTATAAGCAGGACTCATGCATTCCAGTTACAAATTTTTTTACCATTAATTTGCTGACTGGTTTGTATTGAGAATGTGAGAGCCTCAGCTCTGATACTACCTTGTAACATCTCCGTACCCGCGAAATCGGGGCGTTACAATAACGCAAGGAGCTGAAGTTGAAAGATCTCATTGTGAGGTTTCAAATTGAGGAGGGCAACTGAAAATCTGAGAAGAGAAGCAACAAGAACTCCTATGAGGCCAAAGCAAATGTGATCGAAGACTCAAAAGGGAAAACGTCTACTTCCATGAGCTTGAATCGGAAGAAAACTGCCTCAGGTATAAAGGCAAGGACCAAAACATAAGAACAAGTGCTTTAAGAAAAATTGCTACATCTACAATAAAGAGAGATACAAGGCGAATGAATGTCACAGTCATCTCAAAAAGAATAAGAAGAACCAGCAACAAGCAAACCTGACCGACCATGTATCGCCAAACCTATTTGTTGTGGTATCAAAAGTGAATCAGATAACCAACAATAAGAATTAGTGGGTAGACACTTAGGCTACCCGACACATCTGTTCCGAGAAAATATTATTCGCTGAATATCAAAAACTGGAACATGATGAGTAACTATTCATAGGCAACTCAGAAGTATCCAAATTTGAGGGAAAGGGAAAGATCATATTGAAGTAGACATCTGAGAAGAAACTCATTCTGAATGATGTGCTACATGTTCCAGATATCCTCAAGAACCTGATCTCCGATTCAATCCTTAGTAAAAAAAGGTTTTAGAATGATTTTCGAATCTAACATATTAGACCAAGTAATGTAATATCTTATATGATATTGTTGATATATATCATTAGCTTTTAGGCCTTTCTAATATTTCAACATGACACGTAGTCTTACTCTGAGAAAAGATATAAATCACCTGAAAGATTGTTTCTCTATTTTGAAGAAGGTATAAGGAAAAGTTTAATTTTAATTAATATTCTCTCTTTAACATGTTAATTAACCTAAAATGTTGTCGTCGTTATATAACTCTATTGTTCTACGTAAAAATAGTTGTCTGTAAATTTTCGCAAATTATGTGACAGGTTTCTACAAACAGAGAGAACGTAGTTATATTTTGGAAAAAGTTAATATATTTGGCCATGTATACTAACCAAGAGTTTTTTTTTTATAAACCGCTTTGATAACTAAAAATAAGTTTATTGCATATAAATTACATATATTACTAAACGTTACAAGCCGAAGATTGAACCGTAAAAGACTGAACCACCTATCTTTTTGGTTCGACCACCGGTCCGATCAAGACAATTGACTAAAACAACATTTTCAAAAAGGCACTTGAGAAGCCTTACAACATCTTCCCTCAATGCCCAAATCATGACTCCCAACACCTCAAAACTATTCTCTCCTGGGACTCCCACCCAGCACTTTCTCCCTCTTGGATCCCACTCACATTGTTGTTCCTTAAAGCAAGATTCTATACGCACAACCCATGCTTCAAAAGACCAAATCTTTCAAAAAGCTCTGCGGTGCACAATACTGCGTTACGTGGGCCACAACCTGGACTCGCATGTTCAGATTTCCAATCTTGTCTTCAGTCTTCAACTCTTCATCAAAAGCAGCAACCAGAATGAATGCATAAAGTTTGTGGGCCTTTGCACAACTGCAATTAGCATTGGTTTCTGGGTGCTGAGGCAATTGGCTTTCACGTGAGTTTAAGTGAGCTTTTGAAGTCTCCCCCATTGTTTAATTTGTGTGGGTTGGGGATCTTAATTTTCTCATCCCAAGAGCAAGCAAAGCAATGGAGAATTGTGCAGATTAATAGTCCAATGGGGTTTTTGTGTACAAAATGGTCAGCTCTTTCTCTGTGTTGAGAGAGGGCCTGGCCAGAGACCAAGAAAGATTGAGCCTTCCTAAGTTACCCAAGACTCTAATTTTGGCACTTTGTTTATGGCTCAGAGTCCTTTTGAATCTTAAACATTGCCATGGATTTTCTGAATTAAAACAGTAATGTTTTCTGTCAAGGGCATGTTTGTTTCTCAGATTTTGTGCTGAAAAGAGAAAGTGGTACGAGCCCATGTGTCAGAATTTCAAAAATGTGTTTGATTGTCAAAATATCACAACTCCAAAAATGACGTGAGCCCCTACATTTTCAGACGGTGGGCCCATGTTTTGCACATCTGCAGATTTCCGCCCAATTGGTTAAAAATCGGCCGGATTTCTGAGCATTAAGGGCCCACAAAAAAAAAAATCTCATGGAAAGTATCAACCGTGGTGCCCACCGCAGTTTTCTCTACATTTTTTTCTCCCCTAAACATGCCATAAGTGTTTAATTAGCTAGTTAGCTATAATATCATAGTACTAGGTTTTGTTCACCCATGTTTATTCTCTCTTTCCAAGCAAAGTTCAAGATTGGAGGCCAGAGACTCTCGTGAGTCGAGTGTTAAGTGTCCAATTAGTTAGTTAGTTAATCAACAATTTAATAGGCTAAACTTTTGAATAAAGTAGTTTTTTTGCTACTTTATAGTTATTTCAGTGATATCTGCTAGTATTTGACAAGACAGATAAATTCACTGTTGTTGAGCTAAATGTACGACAGTTATATGTAAATATTAGGGAAGGTTGCTCCATGCATCATTGACATGTGACATAACAAACAAGCCAATTAACTATAAGGAGATGCAGGTGAAACTCTCTGTTTTTTGAGAAGAGCAGTGGTTGAAACTTGGAAGTCTTCAAGTGGGTGTGGACCAACTTTCATCCTTGACCACAAGTCCAATATGTACTGTTTACATGAAGCAAAAGCATGGCCAGCCACAACTGTGGCCTCTGTGGCAAATCACAAAGGGTCCCATAATGCACCATTTCCATGCCTTTGATCGCTTCAGAGTCAAGACCTTTATTCTTGCTTCTCCCCAAACATGAAAGCCACAGGAGTAAATTTACCAGCTATAGAGAAGTACTGTGAGCATCAGGGACAAGGGCAGAGCCAACATAAGAAGAAGATCACATGGCCTGTGTTTTCGTCCAAAATGACAAATGAAAGGTGCCTACTGCTTGCCATTGAATTCAGTGGTGACTGGTTAGATGGCGATGGTTCTCAAATTGTTGTGCGCAGCGGCGGGGAACACAACAACCACCCTTGAGGAATCCGCCTACCTAGCGGAGACTCGATGCAGCCGAGAAACAACCAACACAATAGGAACAGCACCCAATAGAGAAAAGCAATCAACACACAAATTTAACGAGGATCGGCAACGTGCCTACTCCTCGGGGCAAGGGAGAGAGAGATTTTATTGATTCAACAATCAATACAACTAATGCAAGAGAGGAACTTGAGGGAATTCTTGAGGATACTTCTTGGGATAAAATACATGAGGACTCTTGCCTCTATTTATAGCCACAAAGTCCCTGAATTTATGGAAACCCAGATTGGATTCGATCCCATCCAGAAAAGGAATCCGAATCCTAAAAGGAAAGTCAAAACGCGCCTATCGGTCGGCCGGCCGGACGACCGACCGATGCCACGGTCGACGGCGCCGGTCGACCGCACCCAACTGAGAGCAGAGCCTTGTCAGTCGGTCGACCGGGCCGGTCGACTGTTCTCTTCCACGGTCGACCGGCCACGGTCGACCGGGAGCGGTCGACCGGGATACCCTTGTGCACGTCACGCACGCCGGTCGACCGGGCGGTCGACCGGCCTCCTCCACCAGTCGATCGGGAGCACTTCTGGCCTGCTCCATGTGCCGTTTTTCGCTCCTTTGTCGTCCGATCTCTGTGCTACCTTCTTCCATCTCCTCTATCTCCTCTCTCCCACAATTCTCCACCTCGGTGAAGATTTTTCAAATCTGAGCCGATCTCCAACGAACTCCAGTCTATCACCTGGCGAAATCAACACACGATCTCGGCGAAATCGACACACGATCTCGGCTTGAAATCTATAGCTCAGCTATCCAACTGGAATGCACCACACATGCCTTCCCTACACTTCACCTTAGGAGAACTTTCATATATGCCGAACACAGAACGTGGCTCCTACTCTGAAACTTCACGACTTCACGAAGAACTCATCATGAGCCAACACTGACTTTCCAACAGACTTACTCTATCTAGTCTACATGTCTTTAACTGACGGTCCAACCAAGTCTGAGTATAGCACACTGAACACCATCATCGGCTTCAACAACTGGATGCACACCCCTCCTATGTAAGTTCAACCGTTCATCGAGATCCCAACACCTCACCTCTACGTGAAGTCCAACTCTTCACCTCTACGTGAAGTCCAACCGGCTACAACACTTCACCTCTACGTAAAGTCTCTCCACCTCTACGTGAAGCTCCAATCGGCCACAACTCTTCATCTCTACGTGAAGTTTCATACAGCTTCTCGAGAACCCAAACAGCTTCATACGGGTTGTATCACCAAATGACTGCGCCTTTACGGCTGCCTACGTACCTTGCCCAAGGGATCAAGCCAACCGTAGTTCATTTAAATAAGCTTCATCAAGCTCAAGCACTTGTACCTGAATCTGCAACAGCGAACCTATCTGGCTGAGTCATATGAACCTCCTCACAACCATCATGGAGAACAATGGTCTTCAACGTTAGCTTGTCGCGATTACAAGTTTGAGATTCATGCTTCTTTACCCACGAGTGTGGTTTTACCTTGGTTCCAATGGCTGCAAACAACTTGACATTCTGATCAATGTCTTCAACCTGTTCAGCATCAACCCTGGCTACATAATCTCCACCCGGTGTCACATCCGGTGAAGTCTTCTCTGATGCCAAACCAACTGGAGATGGTGGAGTAGCATCAACCTCCACCCGCTGCGATACTTCCTTGATCTCCGTCCTCTCCACCTACTGAGAGACGGTAGACTCAACACTGAAGTCCCATCAAATGTGACATGCCTACTCAACACGATCTTCTTATTTTGGGGTCCCACAACCTGTAGCCTTTCATATTCCTTTTGACATCCAAAAACACAAATCTCTTTGCTCGCGGATTCACCTTGCCATCCTTGGCACTGAAGTAGGTCGGACTTCCAAATTCCCACAGCAAACCATGATCTTGAGCTGCTTTCCTAGACCAAATTTCCAATGGAGCTTTACCTCCTATCGCAGTCGATCCATTTATGAGATGGCTAGCATACACAATCGCCTCAGCCCAAAACGATTTGTCTAATCTTGCATTAGACAACAAACACCGAACCTTCTCAAGTAAGGAACGGTTTACTTCCTTAGCCAACCCATTTATACCTTTTGTGAAGTGAGTAGCAATACCGGTGTTCTGGCCAAATCGTAGGAATTGGTTCATGTCTCTTTCAACATTACCAATCTGTAGCTCCTTGATCTTCCTACCAATTTGCTTCTCCATTCTTCCTCTCCACTTCACCAACATATTTAGAGATTCACACCTTTGTCTTATGGGATATATCCAACAATAGCTAGATAAACTATCAACAAAAGAGACAAAGTACATGTGACCTCTAAGCGATGCAGTATTAGCAGGACCCCAAACGCTTACATGAACACAATCAAGAAGACCTTCTGAGCGGTGAGTACTGGTGCTGAATTTCACCTTCTTCTTATCCAGAACGCTGTGTTCACCTTCCAAGTTGCAGGTAGCAGCACCTTCCACTAATCCCTTCTTTGCAGGAGCTCGCAAAGACTTTTCACCTCCATATCTGACCTTCACCTGCCAGACCTTCGTGCAACCTGTTGGCCCAAAGGCCTATCACCCTAGTTTTGATGATGATCAACTCATGAAGTTATGTTTACTAATGATTTTGTATTTAATTAGTGACAGATCCATTATCAAGATCTTAGTAGGTGCATAGCTCAACAAAGGATAAGGTGTCAAGATTTGGAGCTAACACGGTGTGATCCAAGGAGCTTTTGGATCAAGCTTGGACCAAGTCAAGAAGATGAGAAGCCTTCAAGTGAAGACTTCAAGAAGATGAAGACTTGTGTCTAGGTATAAGATTTTGTTTTCGTTTTAGATAAAATGTAAAGGATAGATAGTTGGTGGATTGCTCAAGTATACCATACACACAAACTCTTGATTTAATTGTCTTTTCATAAAAGAATTTTCAGATTTAGAAAAGACCTTCTTTTTGGAAAAACATAGTTTTGGTTTTTTGGTTTTCAAAGTTATATGTTTCAACCAAAACCTTATTTAGAGCTTAATGTCAAAAACATAGATATTTCATTATGATTGTGTAGTGGATCATATCCATACACACTATGCCTTAAAATGAATTATAATATCTTGTTTTTGTATTTGAAGGTGTTTTGGAAAAACAAGTTTAGAAAACATGTTTTAGAAAATACAGTTTTCATTTGAGCCAAATATTTCCATGTTACAAAAATAGTCCAATCTTTTATAACATGCCTTGATTTTGTGCAAGCATGTTTGTATATCAAAGTATATTGGTAAAACTATTTTTATAGATTTTTAAGTATTTTATAGGATTTTATTTGAGCCAAAAAGACTAACTTTTTAATCCCAGAAAACTGTTTTCAGGTTTCAGCTAGTCGACTTGCCTACCTTTATAAGTCGACTAATCCTGGAGTCGGCCGACCGGACCGGTCGACCGACGTGCACAAACGTGCACGCCTTTGTGTACTGGAGGACGGCCGACCGTGACGGTCGACCGCTCCAGAGAGCAGAGCTCTCTGGAAAGTTCGGCCGACCGCACGGGTCGACCGACAGAGAGTTAGACTCTCAGCTCCAGTGGGTCGGTCGACCCAGGCGGTCGACCGTGGCTCCAACGGTCAGAAATCCGACCGTTGGCGGTCGACCGCACGGGTCGACCGGCAGTTCTGACAAAGCCCCAACGGCTAGTTTTTGACAGCCTATATATTTGGGGGTTTGTGGACTGTTTTGTAACAAGATTTTGGAGACCTTTAGAGCTAGTTTTTCCTATTCTTTCAGAAGAGTTTTTCTCCACAAAATAGAGAGCTAATACTTCCAATCCAAAGGGAGTTTTATTTAGAGTGTGTTAAAAGAGAATTTCTTGAGTTTTCCTCCACCATCTCTTTCCTAGTTTTCTCACACAACACTTGAGCTTTTCATTGCTATATCTACCTATAGGGATTTGTTGTGAGAGGATTTTAGGTGATCAAGAGTTGTGATCACCAAAGTTCATCTTTGTTCTTTGAAGGGGCGGACGTGTGTGTTCGCGATTGTTTGGGTCCTAGTGAGGACTTGGTGTTTTCGGGTTCGGGTGCGAACTCCGTAATTGAGGTGCGGCTTCGGCGAGCCGGTGGGCTTGCGGTGTGTAAGGGACTAGAGAGTCCGAGGGCTTGTAGGTGTTGCGGCACCGAGGAGAGATCCATTGGGATCTTGCATAGTGGAAATCCTTCGTGTGTCGAAGGCGGGGATGTAGAGCAAGTGTGCTCGAACCTCGAAACATACCCTTGTGTTTGCGATTGCCATTTCTCTCTCTCTCTCTATCTCCTTATTTATATCTTGCACACTTATCTTGTCTTTATCTTTATATGCATGATATATTCCTTGTGCTCATATTGATATATTGCTTGGGATTGTTTGCTAACACTTGTATTCAACCAAGAGAGCCAACGCGGCACCTCAACCCATTCAAGGGGAATCTAGAGGAGTTTGTCCAGAGCCCTTCACGGAAAATTCGGCAACACTCTTGTGTTATACATAGTGTTTAGTGTAAAAGTTTAATTAGGTCATAATTGTTTTTAGCTTCCGTATTATTTGCATCATTCATCATTAAGTGACCATTAGATTAGCCATCACCTATTCACCCCCTCTAGGTGAACCTACAATTGGTATCAGAGCTTGGTACTCTGATTTGGTCTAACAACCTAGAGTTAAAGATCCTCATTTATAGGCTAATCACAATATTTGTACACACTCCATGGATTTCATGTCACCACCCACCTTTGACATTCTTAACATCCAAATTTGGAAGGTTAAGATGTCATTGTACCTCAAAGCCTTAGGCATACATGTTTATCTTACTACTACTAATGATTCATATGTTAATAATAGTAAGTACTTTGAGGCTAATGCAAAAGCCCTTCATGCTATCAAGTCAACCCTAAATGATGATTATTTATCTAGGGTTTCTAATGTTGAATCGGCTTTTGTAGTATGGAACATCATCACCTCCCTTGGCGAAAAAGATCTATACTATGCCGGGAGTAATTCGGACGTTGGAAGCGACACCTCCAACGCGTGCTACATGGTCCAAGGGGATAACCCCCTTGAGGTAACTACCGAATCCTAGGTAGAAGATGATAACATGTCATATGATGAGCTCACTTCATTTTGCCAATTATTGCTTGAGAAATATGACATGATTAAGAAAGAAAATAAAAATTTGAAAAAGAACATTGCTTGCATGCATATAGAACAAGATTCTTTTAAATCTAACATTGCATGTTTAGAAAAAGAAAATAATGATTTGAAAAATGAGAATGTTTCTGTAACACCCCGTTCCTGGAATACGTACGTAGATACGTATTCTGATTTTTCCAGCATATTTCTTTAATTTATCTTGTATTTGTTTTTGTTTTATGATTATTAGTGTGATCGTTTTGTGTTGGATTTGGATTCGTGGACTCAGAGTCAGCCCTAATCTGAACCGGAAGCCCGAACCTAGTGCTTCGCTCGATTTGGCATTTCTGATAATCCAATTTGACCGATTTCAGTTTTAAACATCATTTTCCAATATTTTAGATTTTCATGATTTTCTGAAATTTTTCAGAATTATTTGCAAAATCTCCAAAACTGGTGTCGGTCGGTATCACTGACTGATTCCAGGATTTTTAGTTTTCAAATGGGATTGAATTTTCAAAAACGGGTTTCAGTTTACTTCTTAGAATATCATTTTCTATCTAAATTCATTTTTTGAGATTTTTCAGAATTTATCGAAAATCCACCGGTTTTGGTGTCGACCGGTACCGCCGGAAGATTTCAGGATTTTTAATTTGAAATCTACATTGAATTTCTCGAATCCGATTTCACCGAGCATCTTAAAATATTATTTTCTATTTTTGAGAATTTTTCGGAAAGATTTTGAAACAGTCGAATTTTTACCCTATTTTAATAATATTATTTTAATTCCTCTTTCTCCATTTCTTTTCCTTTTTCCCTTTTCAAAGTCAACCTGACATCCTCCTCTCCAATCACATCACCAACCACCCCCATCACATCAATTCCTTTTTATATACCAATTTCTCCCCTTTCCTTTTTTCAACAAATCCCTTTTTTTTCTCTCTTTTTCTTTTTCTTTTTTCTTTTCCTTTTCCATTTCTTTTTCCCCTTCTCCTTCCTCCCCTGGCGCCCGACGACCCGCCATCTCCCCTCCCCCTCCGGCGCCCCGGCGGGGGCTGAGCGCCGCCGGCGCGTCGCCGGCGGCGGGGCGCGGCCAGGGGGCCTGCTGGCCCCCTGTGCGTGGGCGGAGGAGGGGCGGAGCCCCTCCCTTCCCCCTCTCTTTTGGGGGTGGCGGGAGGCCAACCCTGGCGGCGCCGGCCACTGAGGGCCGGCGTGGCCTCCCGGCTCCCCCTCTGGCCGCGCTGCCGCGGCCAGAGTCAGGCCGGCCAGGGCAACAGGCCCTGGCCGTGGCCTGTTGGAGGGAGAGGGCTGCTGCCCCCTCCCTGTCTCTCCTCTGGGGTGGCCGTGGCCACCCCAGCGCCGGCGCGCCGCCGGCACTTCGCCGGCGGCCGGCGGCCGTTCCCGGCCAGGGGCTGGAAGCCCCTGGGCCTGTGCAGGGGGCTGCTGCCCCCTGACCTGTTCTGTGCTCTCTCTCTCTCTCCTCTCTCTCTCTCATCTCTCTCTCTCTCTCCTCTCTTTACTCTCTCTCTCTCTCTAAATCTCTCTCTCACTCTAGTCCTCTACACTTTCTCTCTCTAAAAATCCTAACTCTCTCTAGGCTTTCTCCCTCTAGATTCTCTCTCTAGAAATCACTCTCTCTAGATTTTCTCTCTCTAGAAATCTCTCTTTCTCTCTCTAGAAATCTCTCTTTCTCTCACTAGACTTTCTCTCTCTAAACCTCTCTTTCTCTCTCTAACTCTTTCTCTCTCCTCTTTCTCTCTCTAAAATAATAATAAAATATATTTTAATATATGGATTGGTGTTGTGCTCGGATTTCTGGTGTTTCAGGATTTCTCGCGGTTTTTCCGGTATTGAGGCGAGTACAGTTATTTTTAGCATGCATTTATTTTGCCACTATGCGAGTACAGTTATTTTTAGCATGCATTTATTTTGTCACTATGCGAGTACAGTTATTTTTAGCATGCAATTATTTTATCATTATGCGAGTATATTCTTGTGTTGTTATATACCATGCTATATGTGATATGTGATACCGGATACCAGTACTTGCCATGTTATAGATGATACTGATACTTACCAAGCTATATTTGACATATGATGCCGATACCAGTACTTATCATGCTGTATTTGACATATGGTACCTGACACCGGTATTTGCCTTGCCATATTTGATACATGATATATGATACCGACACTTGCCATGCTGTAGTTGATGCATGATATATAACACTGATACTTGCCATGCTATATGTGACACCTGATACTGATACTTGCCATGCTATATATATGACATGTGATACCTGACCCCGGTACTTGTCTTGCTACACTTATCACTTTATATTAGACATTGATTCTTGATATGTCACACTTGACACCTGCTCCTGACACCCGGTATATGATATGCTTTCATGTGGTATAAATACCTAGACCTGACATCATGACCCTTGACCGGACATTACTACCCCTGATACCTGTATGACATATTCATGATTATCACTGTTACGGGGACATGACATGATTACTATATTATTATTACCAGATATTGGTACTCCTGAGCTCCTGTACTCCTGTATACTTGACCCCCTGAAATAGGGAGGCTCCTGACATTACTCGTGATACTATACTCCTGTTGACCCCGTAATAGGATAACCATGAATATGGGTTTACTATGAATACTCTGTGGACATTATCACTGGATAAATTATAATAATTGGACAACTTACACCTGGTTTGGGGGAAACTGATGGGCCCTGATTAATCATGTTTATGGTGGTCTTATCGAGCCGCGCGTGGCCACATACTTGGATTCGACCTGGAGGCCACCAGGCGTTTCCGTGGGGTGTACTGGCACCCTACTCCCTTGCCTGCCGGTTGTACCATAAGCCCCTAGGCCTATTCCTGTGGGAGCGGTGACAACCTATTCCTGTTCGGGCGTACAATAAGTCCCGGTACCTAGCGGTACGTTCCGGCTCAGCACCGGATACTCCTTGACCTTTGTCCCGGGCATGCACGGGGCCCATCCGAAACATGGTTCATCGATCTTCATCAGTTTTCAATAACTTACTCTCCGGTCTGTATGTTGAGGTATGTGGGATGGGACACATACCGATGTATACAAATCAGATGAGTCTTAATAATTAATAATAACCTGCTCCTGATATTTGACCAGCTTTACTCTTGACCTACACTGCTCACCACTTATACTTGTGCTTTCATATTGTTTCATTATTATACTGATGTGAAGGAAAAGTCAGATTATATAAACTCAGATTACGGTGACGTGATGTACATGGTATATATATGAGGGTTTCCTTGTTTGGATTATTCCTTCGACGTACTAACCTCACAGATCGGTAATATGGGCTTATATAACTGATTTTCTTGTTGTTACTTTACTTACTGCCTTATTTCATGTCCATACTTGTTTATCGCGTGTTTAATGTATTTATCACTTGTTTTTCATGTATGTCACAAGTTTATGTTACTATACCCTCCACACCGTATTTCATGCATGCTTTCCGATTCAGATTTACTGATATACATGTATTACTTGATCTCGGATTTACCGCCATTTTCCTTTATGTTACTTGTCACTTCCTGTACCTGCGTGCCTGGACCACATCACTTGATCATGTACACGTGTGCCGGTTATGCACGCCATCTGGCTTTATTCTTTGTACTCGCTGGGTTGCTAACAACCCTGGATTCTCATGTCCAGATCCCGGAGTCTGGACCTTAGCCTTAGTATACCTGATCAGAGTGGCGCAGCGGGAGCGTGGATTAGCGGTTGCCTGTCCAGACCCTCTTCCTTCCCGCCTTTTCTTGATTGGCTCGCGAGATTTTCATCTTGCTACTCGTGAGTATTTAGTATTTCATATTGTGCACCTACTTTTGTGCCTCTTAGTGATCATATATTCTTCAGTTATTATATCATGCCTTGTGATAACTGTGTACTGTTGTTATTATTGCTGGATTGTATATTACCACTATGCTTCCGTACTCTGACCCCTGCCTGTATTGATGCTTAGCGTATATACGTTAGGGTATTTCCGACCTTCGTATATACGTCGCAGTAACGTCTCCGTACCCTCCGGATCGGGGCGTTACAGGGTGGTATCAGAGCCTAGGCTCTCACATCCTCGGTACAATGCATGAGTCGTGGTTATACAATCCAACTGCAAGTACAAAGTTAACCATTCCCTCTTGATCGTCTTTTCCTTGATTCTTGAAATCTCTTCCATCCTTTTCCATTTCCAATTCCTTTCATTCTTATACCAACTCAAGTTATGGATAAACTGGTAGGGTAGCAGCAAGACAGATGTAGTTCGCTATCATTATGTTCTGGTATTCTTTGACTCTGGTGCATCACCTGGTTTTATGTTGGATGGTCCTTTAGCCTCGTATTCTATTCTTGTACTTATGGATATATCACGGGAAATCAGCACAGCAAGTGAAGTAGTCATCACTTATATAATCAGACAGACCGTATCATTACATAAGGAATATCGGTATGGAGCAGTATTTCAGATTTAGGGCTTCTGCCAGACAGAGTTATGGAGACAGCATTCGGGACCCGTTTCGATTATTGTGATTCTTGATCGTGTTCTCAGAGCCACCAACTTCTAGCAGTTTTTATTGATTTGGTGGACTACGGACCCCGCTAGCCTCGCCAAGCGAAGGTTGTGTTCTAGTCACTCGTGGACCTAACCAGGTGTGGGCTTCGCTGCACCCTGGTGCTTAGCATTTAGCGTTGTGTTACGCGCTGGCTTCGCTGCGTGAGCTCCACCATGTGCGAGCCTCGCAGAGCGTTAGCTCCGCTGCACCCTAATGCTTAACACCCGAGATGTGCTACGCGATGGCCTTACCTAGGCTTGGTTCCGTTCGTGGCTAGTCCCCTCAGTGCTTAGCACTCTAGCCGTTCCTCGGACTTCTTCTGCCTTGTATGTTTTCATGGATCCGATGTACAGAATTTTCTCGTTGTATCTGAGCTATTGCCGTGATCCGTATGAACGATCCATTCGGCCAACCTTGCAGAGATTGAGTACTCTTTAATGTTTCATGTGCAGTCAGGTTGTCATTCAGAAGTCAGTATTCAGAATTCTTTATGGTTATTCTATATTCTCGGTTATGCCTTTCAGAGATTGCAATGCCAGTATTCAGGAGTTCTTAATTATTGGTCTTCTTGATTCATGCTCAGTATCATCCGGGTTTTCTTTATCTTCGGTATTCTGGAGAAATAGTGTGTATGCAGTATCGGTAATTCTACTATGGATTCTTTGTCAAGGACAGCTTCATGCCATGCGGGACTTTATATTATATTATGGATTTCTATGGATTTTCAGAGATTTTATATTATGGATTTCAGCACTATGGATTTCTAGGGATTCTATCAGCTTTGCTTCGCAGTCCGAAAGAGCAGACGTCAGTTCAGTATTATTATGACACCGTCAGAGGATATATATATGGCAGTAGTGCAGAGATGTCTCAGTCTTGGGTTTATCATTCAGCCAATTTGTGGGAATTATCCTCAGTTACTCATATCTTGATTGGTATAAATCCTCATTCCTATTCCTTCCGTGTTCATCCTCCCCTTATCGAAATTTCGAGGACGAAATTTTTGTAAGGTGGATGGAATGTAACACCCCGTTCCTGGAATACGTACGTAGATACGTATTCTGATTTTTCCAGCATATTTCTTTAATTTATCTTGTATTTGTTTTTGTTTTATGATTATTAGTGTGATCGTTTTGTGTTGGATTTGGATTCGTGGACTCGGAGTCAGCCCTAGTCTGAACAGGAAGCCCGAACCTAGTGCTTCGCTCGATTTGGCATTTCTGATAATCCAATTTGACCGATTTCAGTTTTAAACATCGTTTTCCAATATTTTAGATTTTTCATGATTTTCTGAAATTTTTCAGAATTATTTGCAAAATCTCCAAAACTGGTGTCGGTCGGTATCACTGACTGATTCCAGGATTTTTAGTTTTCAAATGGGATTGAATTTTCAAAAACGGCTTTCAGTTTACTTCTTAGAATATCATTTTCTATCTAAATTCATTTTTCGAGATTTTTCAGAATTTATCGAAAATCCACCGGTTTTGGTGTCGACCGGTACCGCCGGAAGATTTCAGGATTTTTAATTTGAAATCTACATTGAATTTCTCGAATCCGATTTCACCAAGCATCTTAAAATATTATTTTCTATTTTTGAGAATTTTTTGGAAAGATTTTGAAACAGTCGAATTTTTACCCTATTTTAATAATATTATTTTAATTCCTCTTCTCCATTTCTTTTCCTTTTTCCCTTTCAAAGTCAACCTGACATCCCTCCTCTCCAATCACATCACCAACCACCCCCATCACATCAATTCCTTTTTATATACCAATTTCTCCCCTTTCCTTTTTTCAACAAATCCTTTTTTTCTCTCTTTCTTTTTTCTTTTTTCTTTTCCTTTTCCATTTCTTTTTCCCCTTCTCCTTCCTCCCCTGGCGCCCGACGACCCGCCATCTCCCCTCCCCCTCCGGCGCCCCGGCGGGGGCTGAGCGCCGCCGGCGCGTCGCCGGCGGCGGGGCGCGGCCAGGGGGCCTGCTGGCCCCCTATGCGTGGGCGGAGGAGGGGCGGAGCCCCTCCCTTCCCCCTCTCTTTTGGGGGTGGCGGGAGGCCACCCTGGCGGCGCCGGCCACTGAGGGCCGGCGTGGCCTCCCCGCTCCCCCTCTGGCCGCGCTGCCGCGGCCAGAGTCAGGCCCGGCCAGGGCAACAGCCCTGGCCGTGGCCTGTTGGAGGGAGGGGGCTGCTGCCCCCTCCCTGTCTCTCCTCTGGGGTGGCCGTGGCCACCCCAGCGCCGGCGCGCCGCCGGCACTTCGCCGGCGGCCGGCGGCCGTTCCCGGCCAGGGGCTGGAAGCCCCTGGGCCTGTGCAGGGGGCTGCTGCCCCCTGACCTGTTCTGTGCTCTCTCTCTCTCTCTCCTGTCTCTCTCTCATCTCTCTCTCTCTCTCTCCCTCTTTACTCTCTCTCTCTCTCTAAATCTCTCTCTCACTCTAGTCCTCTACACTTTCTCTCTCTAAAAATCCTAACTCTCTCTAGGCTTTCTCCCTCTAGATTCTCTCTCTAGAAATCACTCTCTCTAGATTTTCTCTCTCTAGAAATCTCTCTTTCTCTCTCTAGAAATCTCTCTTTCTCTCACTAGACTTTCTCTCTCTAAACCTCTCTTTCTCTCTCTAACTCTTTCTCTCTCCTCTTTCTCTCTCTAAAATAATAATAAAATATATTTTAATATATGGATTGGTGTTGTGCTCGGATTTCTGGTGTTTCGGGATTTCTCGCGGTTTTTCCGGTATTGAGGCGAGTACAGTTATTTTTAGCATGCATTTATTTTGCCACTATGCGAGTACAGTTATTTTTAGCATGCATTTATTTTGTCACTATGCGAGTACAGTTATTTTTAGCATGCAATTATTTTATCATTATGCGAGTATATTCTTGTGTTGTTATATACCATGCTATATGTGATATGTGATACCGGATACCAGTACTTGCCATGTTATAGATGATACTGATACTTACCATGCTATATTTGACATATGATGCCGATACCAGTACTTATCATGCTGTATTTGACATATGGTACCTGACACGGTATTTGCCTTGCCATATTTGATACATGATATATGATACCGACACTTGCCATGCTGTAGTTGATGCATGATATATAACACTGATACTTTCCATGCTATATGTGACACCTGATACTGATACTTGCCATGCTATATATATGACATGTGATACCTGACCCCGGTACTTGTCTTGCTACACTTATCACTTTATATTAGACATTGATTCTTGATATGTCACACTTGACACCTGCTCCTGACACCCGGTATATGATATGCTTTCATGTGGTATAAATACCTAGACCTGACATCATGACCCTTGACCGGACATTACTACCCTGATACCTGTATGACATATTCATGATTATCACTGTTACGGGGACATGACATGATTACTATATTATTATTACCAGATATTGGTACTCCTGAGCTCCTGTACTCCTGTATACTTGACCCCCTGAAATAGGGAGGCTCCTGACATTACTCGTGATACTATACTCCTGTTGACCCCGTAATAGGATAACCATGAATATGGGTTTACTATGAATACTCTGTGGACATTATCACTGGATAAATTATAATAATTGGACAACTTACACCTGGTTTGGGGGAAACTGATGGGCCCTGATTAATCATGTTTATGGTGGTCTTATCGAGCCGCGCGTGGCCACATACTTGGATTCGACCTGGAGGCCACCAGGCGTTTCCGTGGGGTGTACTGGCACCCCTACTCCCTTGCCTGCCGGTTGTACCATAAGCCCCTAGGCCTATTCCTATGGGAGCGGTGACAACCTATTCCTGTTCGGGCGTACAATAAGTCCGGTACCTAGCGGTACGTTCCGGCTCAGCACCGGATACTCCTTGACCGTTGTCCCGGGCATGCACGGGGCCCATCCGAAACATGGTTCATCGATCTTCATCAGTTTCCAATAACTTACTCTCCGGTCTGTATGTTGAGGTATGTGGGATGGGACACATACCGATGTATACAAATCAGATGAGTCTTAATAATTAATAATAACCTGCTCCTGATATTTGACCAGCTTTACTCTTGACCTATACTGCTCACCACTTATACTTGTGCTTTCATATTGTTTCATTATTATACTGATGTGAAGGAAAAGTCAGATTATATAAACTCAGATTACGGTGACGTGATGTACATGGTATATATATGAGGTTTTCCTTGTTTGGATTATTCCTTCGACGTACTAACCTCACAGATCGGTAATATGGGCTTATATAACTGATTTTCTTGTTGTACTTTACTTACTGCCTTATTTCATGTCCATACTTGTTTATCGCGTGTTTAGTGTATTTATCACTTGTTTTTCATGTATGTCACATGTTTATGTTACTATACCCTCTACACCGTATTTCATGCATGCTTTCCGATTCAGATTTACTGATATACATGTATTTACTTGATCTCGGATTTACCGCCATTTTCCTTTATGTTACTTGTCACTTCCTGTACCTGCGTGTCTGGACCACATCACTTGATCATGTACACGTGTGCCGGTTATGCACGCCATCTGGCTTTATTCTTTGTACTCGCTGGGGTTGCTAACAACCCTGGATTCTCATGTCCAGATCCCGGAGTCTGGACCTTAGCCTTAGTATACCTGATCAGAGTGGCGCAGCGGGAGCGTGGATTAGCGGTTGCCTGTCCAGACCCTCTTCCTTCCCGCCTTTTCTTGATTGGCTCGCGAGATTTTCATGTTGCTACTCGTGAGTATTTAGTAGTTCATATTGTGCACCTACTTTTGTGCCTCTTAGTGATCATATATCTTCAGTTATTATATCATGCCTTGTGATAACTGTGTACTGTTGTTATTATTGCTGGATTGTATATTACCACTATGCTTCCGTACTCTGACCCCTGCCTGTATTGATGCTTAGCGTATATACGTTAGGGTGTTTCCGACCTTCGTATATACGTCGCAGTAACGTCTCCGTACCCTCCGGATCGGGGCGTTACAGTTTCCTTACTTGCAAAATTGAATGATTTATGTGAAGGGAACACTAGTTTGAAAACTAAAATTGCTTTGGTGGGAAAAACTAAGAGAAAGTGTTTTGCAAGAAAATAACTCTTTGAAAAGAAAATTTGTTGAAAAAGAAAAAGAAGTTGTTTCTCAAAAGAAAAAGAAAAATGATCATATATCTCATCATGCTTTACATGCCACCACTAGTGAGATTAATATTTTGAAAGATAAAATTAATAATTTGAGTTCAACTTTGAACTCGTGTGCATTCAACCATACTAGATTGGAGTCAATGTTTTCAAAGAAACAAACTCCACATGTTCATGCACATCATACCCATCATGCATATGCTTATGTTGCACACCATGATCATTCACACACACATAAGCATACTAAGGTGTACACTTTACACATTGTGGCCGCAAAGGCCATTTAGCAAAATTTTGTTTTGATAAGTTGCATGTTTTAAATTTTGCTAATAAAGATTTTGGGTGCCTTACAAGACTAACCCAAAGGACCCAAGAAAAAATGGGTACCAAAACCCCCACCCCATGTTTTTGATGTAGGTGAGGGATCTCTCAAGACGTGAGAGCTTTGGTGCCTTGGTAGTGGATGCAATGGACTTGATGGACATACACTTGGATACATCGCTATCAAGGAAGTTTTGGTGGGTCAACTACCATGTTTGGAGCTTTGGAGTTGGTATCAATCTCTAAACTCCTATTTTATTTATTTACATGCTTATTCATTTGATATCATATAGCATGTTCATGTTTTAGGTTTTGTGCTTCATGTGGTAAAATCTTGTTTAGATGTAGTATTTGTCAAAACTTGGATTTATACATGTACAAGTAGTGAGCCACATTTGATTCATATACGTTTGCACTTCATTGTTCACTTGTACTCACTATATGCACATGTATAGCCTAGTTTTGATGATTCTTCCATTTATACATGTTTTGCCAATTTTTATGTTTTACTTCATGTATATGTATTTTTAATTCAAATCTAATAAATATACATGTATACCGTGAGTCTCTTGCTTTCATGCAAATACATTTGATAGACTCTTTTATGTTTGGGATATGTATGTGTATTGTTAGAATTAGATAAATCATACATATACCTAGAAGTGTGCTTTGTTTTAATGAAAAATATTTCTCATGTTTTTGTTTTGTTAAAATGTGACTTATGATCTTTTTGAGCTTCAATGTCTATTTTCATGAAAATACTATTTACATAACCTTTGAACACTCATCTTTTACTTTTCAAGATAATTTTGAGCCTTATGGACTATGAGTGCTTGAACTTTTATGTATTTAGTATGATTCATGAAATACATATGCTTTGATTTCATGTTTTGAAGGATCTTTAACTAGTTTTTTAAAAATTATTTTAACTAGTTAATTGTTCTTCATTGGTAGAGTTTTCAAACAAAACTTATTTTTCAAATCTATTTTGAAAACCCCTACCATCTATGGGAGGATGGATGGGCGATTATGCCTTGTATGCTTCATTGAAAATCTTCTATCTTGAGCATATGTAGGGTGGTAGGTTATGAGATATACACTTGATCTTATTGTTATGTCAATTGGTATCATTGGACTCTTTCAATTGGTATCTAAATTGATAATTTTTGTATATACTCATTCCTTGTTTTCTTATATATGTATGTATCAATTTCAATTGGTGTACTCATTTCATACATATATATGAGTTTCATGTGCTTAACTTTCAATTGGTTCACACTTTTAAAAGCACAAAGTTTATGATGAAAAATAAAATTTTGATTGTATCAATATGTTTCAACTTCATATTTGTTAAATTTCAATTGGTATCAATATGTTTTATAATAATGACTATTTTCAATTTGGTATCTTAAAAATTTGTTTGCTTTACAAGAGCTCTGATACCTTTAAAATTTTGTTTAAGAAAAATTAAAAAAAATGTTTTGGTATGTATTTCCTATATGCAAGGAGAGCTTAACATCTCTTCTACATATGAATTCATGTTGAGTATATTATAAATTGAGGAGCTTGACACTCTTCTTTATATGATATACGTGTGTAGGGGGAACTTCACATCTCCTCTTATGCATTACATAATATGCGTTATGTGAATTAGGGCTTGTCATCCCTCTTTCATGTAATGTATATGTGTAGGGAAGCTAACTTAGCGTCTTCCTCTTCATGAATGTATATCGCATATAAATCTTTATTGATTGATTTGTTTAACCCCTTCTTGATCTTTTTGTTTTTGACAAAAAGGGGGAGAAAAATTTGTTTGATTTGTTTTTACTTTGAACCCTTTGTTGATGATTGACAAAAAGGGGAGAAGTATTTGAGTTTATATGCATGTTTTCATTGCTTAAGGGGGAGAAGTATTTGTCTTCCTTGTTGTTTATGCATATATATTTTGTATTGCAAATAGGAGAAAAAGATTTTGATTTATGCTTGTTGCATGTTTTATCTCCATACTTGCATACATATCTATGGGCTTCACTGTCATATATTATTATTTATTTGGTATGCATGAGTTAAGGGGGAGCTTCTTTGAAGCTTTACTTAATCCATGCATACATAACCTCATGAGTTTTGTCATCATCAAAAAGGGGGAGATTGTTGGCCCAAAGGCCTATCACCCTAGTTTTGATGATGATCAACTCATGAAGTTATGTTTACTAATGATCTTGTGTTTAATTAGTGACAGATCCATTATCAAGATCTTAGTAGGTGCTTAGCTCAACAAAGGATAAGATGTCAAGATTTGGAGCTAGCACGGTGTAATCCAAGGAGCTTTTGGATCAAGCTTGGACCAAGTCAGAAGATGAGAAGCCTTCAAGTGAAGAATTCAAGAAGATGAAGACTTGTGTCTAGGTATAAGATTTTGTTTTTGTTTTAGATAAAATGTAAAGGATAGATAGTTGGTGGATTGCTCAAGTATACCATACACACACACTCTTGATTTAATTGTCTTTTCATAAAAGAATTTTCAGATTTAGAAAAGACCTTCTTTTGGAAAAACATAGTTTTGATTTTTTGGTTTTCAAAGTTATATGTTTCAACCAAAACCTTATTTAGAGCTTAATGTCAAAAACATAGATATTTCATTATGATTGTGTAGTGGATCATATCCATACACACTATGCCTTAAAATGAATTATAATATCTTGTTTTTGTATTTGAAGGTGTTTTGGAAAAACAAGTTTAGAAAACATGTTTGGAAAATACAGTTTTCATTTGAGCCAAATATTTTCATGTTACAAAAATAGTCCAATCTTTTATAACATGCCTTGATTTTGTGCAAGCATGTTTGTATATCAAAGTATATTGGTAAAACTATTTTTTTAGATTTTTAAGTATTTTATGGGATTTTATTTGAGCCAAAAAGTCTAACTTTTTAATCCCAGAAAACTGTTTTCAGGCTTCAGCTAGTAGACTTGCCTACCTTTATAAGTCAACTAATCCTGGAGTCGGCCGACGGACGTCGGTCGACTGACGTACACAAACGTGCACGCCTTTGTGTACTGGAGGACGGCCGACCGTGACGGTCGACCGCTCCAGAGAGCAGAGCTCTCTGGAAAGTTCGGCCGACCGCACGGGTCGACCGACAGAGAGTTAGACTCTCAGCTCCAGTGGGTCGGTCGACCCAGGCGGTCGACCGTGGCTCCAACAGTCAGAAATCCGACCGTGGCGGTCGACCGCACGGGTCGACCGGCAGTTCTGACAAAGCCCCAACGGCTAGTTTTTGACAGCCTATTTATTTGGGGGTTTGTGGACTGTTTTGTAACAAGATTTTGGAGACCTTTAGAGCCAGTTTTTCCTATTCTTTCAGAAGAGTTTTTCTCCACAAAATAGAGAGCTAATACTTCCAATCCAAAGGGAGTTTTATTTAAGAGTGTGTTAAAGAGAATTTCTTGAGTTTTCCTCCACCATCTCTTTCCTAGTTTTCTCACACAACACTTGAGCTTTCCATTGCTATATCTACCTATAGGGATTTGTTGTGAGAGGATTTTAGGTGATCAAGAGTTGTGATCACCAAAGTTCATCTTTGTTCTTTGAAGGGGCGGACGTGTGTGTTCGCGATTGTTTGGGTCCTAGTGAAGACTTGGTTTTGGTTCGGGTTCGGGTGCGAACTCCGTGATTGAGGTGCGGCCTCGGCGAGCCGGTGGGCTTGCGGTGTGTAAGGGACTAGAGAGTCCGAGGGCTTGTAGGTGTTGGCGGCACCGAGGAGAGATCCATTGGGATCTGCATGATTGGAATCCTTCGTGTGTCGAAGGCGGGGATGTAGAGCAAGTGTGCTCGAACCTCGGAATATACCCTTGTGTTTGCGATTGCCATTTCTCTCTCTCTCTATCTCCTTGTTTATATCTTGCATTACTTATCTTGTTTTTATCTTTATATGCATGATATATTCCTTGTGCTCATATTGATATATTGCTTGGGATTGTTTGCTAACACTTGTATTCAACCAAGAGAGCCAACGCGGCACCTCAACCCATTCAAGGGGAATCTAGAGGAGTTTGTCCAGAGCCCTTCACGGGAAATTCGGCAACACTCTTGTGTTATACATAGTGTTTAGTGTAAAAGTTTAATTAGGTCATAATTGTTTTTAGCTTCTGCATTATTTGCATCATTCATCATTAAGTGACCATTAGATTAGCCATCACCTATTCACCCCCCTCTAGTGTGAACCTACACAACCATCATCTGAAGAAGTAGAAGTCTCTACAGGACCTGTAACCGTACTACCCTTCAAGTAGTAGAGATTGTCCCGGCGGACGCCCTTCATACCACCATCGAGCCTTTGATCATCTTGAGAACACCCTCTCGTATAGATATCACAAGACCCAATGCTTCCAAAGCGCCAACAGAGATAAGATTCCTTTTGAGTTGAGGTACATACCTCACCTCCTTCAATTCTCGAACTATCCCATCATCCATGTTGATACGGACTGTACCCATCCCTTCTATATTACACGGATGATCATCACCCATGACCGTGAAACATCCATCTAGCTTCTCAAAACTAGAAAACCAGGCTCTGTTCGGACACACGTGATAGGTAGCTCCAGTATCTAAGATCCACTCAGCATTATCTGAATTACAAACGGTAGGAGTAGTAACAGAGAGAGAATACCGATGTGTTTTCATCCGATCCATCCGCCTGTGCCAGATTCGCCTCGGTGTTTAACTCCACCTTCTTACCTTTGGCCTTCGGGCATTCAGCTTTCCAGTGCCCTAGCTCCTTGCACAAGACACACTGATTCTTCTTCAGATTTTCTGAAGCTGATCTGGACTTCGATTTCTCCGATCATCTCTTCCCTTCCTATTAGAACTTCTACCGCTTACCTCCAATGCCTCTGCTGTTGTGCTTCCCGAAGAAGACAGCCTGTCCTGTCTCCTTGCTTCATAACTCACAAGAGTAGCCGACACCTCACTATAATTAAGGGATTTTCTTCCATTTAGAAATGTAATAGTAAAGGTCTCATACTCTTCCCTAGGAAGAGAGTTCAAAAGTATTACCGCCTTATCCTCTTCACTGATCTCCACATCCACATTAATTAGATCTGTAAGAAGCTTCGTATAGCGGTTCAAGAGTTCATTGACGGAGCATCCTCTTTGCATCTGAAACCCATAGAGCTTACTCTTCAACTGTAATCGCGACTCTATGCTTTCGTCAGATACTTCTTCTCCAGGATCTCCTACAGCTGCCTCGCAGATGTCTCATGCAACACCTGATACTTGATGTCTTGTGTCAGACAAGACCTGATCAAGCCACACGCTGAACGGTTCATCTTGTCCCAAACTTCTTCCGTCATTGATGCGCGCTTCTTCTCTAACCGTAGAGTGTCTTCGAGGTTTGATGCCGTCAGCTCATCTATAACCTCAAATCTTCACATACCAAAGTTGTTCGTGCCGTTGAACTTCATCACATCAATCCTTGGATGGGGATTCATGGATCTCAAAGATGTACTTTCTCCAGCCATCTTCTCAACTGATTCCTCAAAGCAATGTGGAAACAAACGGAGTTAGATAAAACTAACTAGATAAAGACAGGATCTTTACCTCCACGCGAAACCCTCGAAGAGTTTCCGAAGCAATCTACTCCTCCAAATTGATTTCTCGAGCAATCTACACGATATTTTTGAGATTGACACACGATCCCACAAACAGTCCCAACGCTGACCTGAGATCGACACACGATCTCCGCCAATCAGCTACAGATGCCATTCGAATCACCAGATGATCCCACGATGAACCTGGGATGCTCTGATACCACTTGTTGTGCGCAGCAGCGGGGAACACAACAACCACCCTTGAGGAATCCGCACACCTGGCGGAGACTCGATGCAGCCAGAGAAACAACCAATACAAAGGAACAGCAACCAATAGAGAAAACAATCAACACACAAATTTAACGAGGTTCGGCAACGTGCCTACGTCCTCGGGGTAAGGGAGAGAGAGATTTATTGATTCAACAATACAACTAATACAAGAGGGGTACTTGTCACGCCCCGCTTCCCAAAATATGGGAAAACGGAGTCACGACGAGAGTCGGCGACGTATATACGCGAGGAAAAGACCCCACGTATACACGCTAAGCCTAAATTAACCTGAACAAGCTATAAATCTGAACCATAAATCATAATCACTGCAATAATACATATAAGGCTACACATGATCTCAATGAAATAAGGAATAGAATGGAAGCTAAGTGTGATGTACATGAATCAAGAATAATAGCATGAATAAAGAAAATACAGGAATACCATAATAAAAGGGAGAGGACCTAAGCTCCTCGCAAATCGTACCGTCTCATCGAACACCTGCACAATAGAAACAAAGCGTCTAATATCTGGACGTGCAAATCCAGGGTCGTCAGAAAGCGACCTGGTGAGTGTGTGTGTAAAGGGAAAGCTCGTGCATATAAACAATGTGCATAAAGTAATAACAAGAACAACTGCAGATATAAGAAACTAAATAATATGATAAATAACTAAACTGTAGTATATCTGATAACAACATGAATAAAGATATAAGACAACTATCGCAACTGTAAATAAACAACTGATATCTACATGTGAATCCTAACAATGTCACTAATCTGGTATATAAATCTGGTCATGGTTATAGTCATATGTCTATCATAGTTATATATATACACAACCAAGTGATTATAATCAGTCACAATACATTATAACAGTTCATTGTCATTTATTATGTCAGCGAACACCAATTGCCACCTGTAATAGACGCATCTCATACTACGCCTACTACACGTGTCAATCGATATCCTAAATTTACTGAAATTAATAGAAGAGACATTGTCCATGCTTTAGGTGGGTTCCGTACGTACCCGAAACCACGGCCCAATCACCTGGCGTGAACCAGGTCCTACCGCTAGGTAGTCAATAACAATAACAATAACAATGTGTCAATAATAATGACAACAATGAACAATGCGGGATGTCAGTCATCCCCCGGAACCCTGCAGTGGAACCGTATCTCGGCTGCGTAACCTGTATCCTAGGTCCACCCAAAATACAGACACTGTCTCCTCCATCAATTTCCCCAATCCCAGTGAAAGTTGTTCAATTACTTTATTATTTAATCAATTCAGTTAAATCAGTCAATGTCCATATTATCTAGAACACTGGGACGATATGGTGACAGTAACAATAACAGTACAGTAACAGTCAATCAGTAATCGTATACACAGTGAACAATATCAGTGACAGTGAACGATAACAATAACCGTGTATACGATGAACAATAGGACTGTACAGAGCGTTACGATCAAACAATCTTGTCCGGTAACTTTCAGTAACATAAATTATATAGTAACAGTCCTGCTACTGCTCAATAACATTTTCAACTAAAGCTGATCCTAATCTCATCCATCCCTACTAAAGAGATATCAATAACTGATCCATCGACTCATAGTCTCAGTAACAATCACAGTGAACATCAAACATTGAATCAAGTCCAAGTATCCGATACAGTAATCACCATCTCGGTGAATCATTAATCAATCCTCTCATAATAACTCTATCTCCATAACTGAATTGATCAGTAAATAAACATGAAGCACATGGTATGACCTCGAGATCAACTAAGTCAACATACACCACAATCATATCTGAATAGGAAACATCCTCAAGGACTGAAATCTAGAATAGACCACTTATAAGTCAACATAACTAACTCTTAATTCCAATTGTCACATGATCATCAAGTATCAGTTCATATCGGATCATCTGATACAATAAACTGTCGTCCCCAATATATATCAATAATCAAAGCTCAGTCCTCTCACTCCATCAATCTACTCTGATTCTCAAGTCCTCACAAGTGCCCACTACTAGCAAGGTCAAATATAAGATCCCAACACTTGGCAACATAACAGATACATGTCTAAGAACTATCAAGTCGCGTCAATCCAACCAATATCTATTCCTCGAAATCATATTCTTCCATCTATAGCCAATAACATAACTCAAGGGTAGAGTCTCCATCCAATAAGAAAGCTAAATACAGCAGTCAGGCCAAGGTTAGTCGACTAGGGGAGATGAGCAAGTTGACTAGGGTGAGGGTTAGTCGACTAACAGGGAAGGCAAGTCGACTAACAGGAGTAATAGCCAGAAGCAGAGAGTACATGATCTACAGGACAAATACATAGTCGACTACAAGAAGTATAAGTCGACTAATATAAGATATTAGTCGACTACAAGGAATGGCAAGTCGACTATGGTAGGTTATTAGTCGACTACAGGGAAAAGGTAAGTCGACTAATAGGAGTATTAGTCGACTAACAAGATGGGCAAGTCGACTAATGCAGGTTACAGTCAACAAACAGAGAGTTGCTAACTTTCTGAACAGGCACCTAGTCGACTAAAGGAGTAAGGTTAGTCGACTGGAAAGGGTATTAGTCGACTATAATAGGGGCAAGTCGACTAATAAACCTGGCTGTGTGTATGATCAGGGCTTCCAACAATTCCTAAAAGTACACCAAATAAAAGACACGTACTCATATACACCTTACATCCATTCACAGCACATAAACTCACACATGGATAGAAATTCCCATACACTCACGTACACTCAGGCACACCTCCTCACAATTAAACGCACACTCTTAAAATACCATGCATAGCTAGATAAACGGAGAATGCTAGATAGGAGAAGGAGACTCACATAATTATGTACCTAATACCCATGCACACATTTATATGACACCCACATTATTAATACACAGACATAATCAGCATCATCATAATAATCACACATAAACCTATATGAATATTACAAACAATATAAAATGAGAGAAGAGCACTCACATAATTTATCATGATGGCAATTAAATGTAACCACACCCATACTGTTTAATAAATGGAGAGGAAAAATGGAGACACTCACAATGGAGGAGATCGGAGAGTCACGGAGGCATCGCGGAGGCTCGCCGGAGGAGTCAACGGCCTCGACGATGGCTGGACTGCGCTGCCAAGGGAGACCCGCCATGGAAGGATGCATCCGCAGGGGCTGTTGTTGCCGCGGGTGGATTTGCTGGTCTTCAGGGGCAGCCTAGGTGCTGCTGGTTGCTGCCGTGGCTGGAGGGGTGTTGGCGGCTGCAGGTTGTTGGGATTGAGGAGAGGATTGGGGAGATTAGTTAGGATTAGGATTTGGTGGAGATTTAGATCAAGTAGCTAAGATTTGATTAGGATATAGGAGGATTCTTTGGAGTTAGTTAGGATTAGAATTTGAAGAGTAATGGGTTGTGGGTTTGGGTATAGATTGGGTAATGGGTTAACGGGTAGGATCCAATTGGGTTTTGGGTAAGATCATGGGTATTGGATTATGAATGCTAAAGGGGTAATGGGTTTCGGGTAATGGGTTTGCTAATGGGTTGGGGGTTGGATCCAAATAGATAAATGGGTATTGGATATTCGAGTTTGAAATGGCATCTGATAACGGTTATTGGGTTTGGATCTAATGATAATGGGATCATAGGCTCATGGGTAAGGGAAATATGGAAAGAATAGGAAATAATAAAGGTAGTAATAATAATAAGAATAATGATAATAATAATAAGGTAATAATAATAACAAAAACAAGAATAACAACAAGGATAATAATAATAATAATAATAGTTATTAAAATACATGACGACAATTAACAATAACAATGATAATTAACAAACTGTTAATAAGATCTAATATATACACATGTATGCAAAACATGTAAATAAGAATACATAATTCAGATTAAAATTAAATAAAACAGAAATACAATATTATCAAGTAGGGGATATTACATTCTACCCACCTTAACAAAATTTCGTCCTCGAAATTTCAATAAAGTAGGGTATGATAAAAATCAGATTAGGAAGAAGATGAAGCTTCCACACCACTTCTCACTGCCTTATGGATCCACTTGCTTCCGCTGTGCGCTCTGATCTCTACTACCAGCTTCAATATGGATGACCAATACCAAGAAATATAATCAGAAAATAGAACCGATAAGAGGAATAGGAATCAAGATGGAACCAAGATTACTCCAAAGGAGAGATACAATCAGGGAGATCGAAAGATCAAGGAGATAGATTTCAAAGGGAGGACAGTCAATTCCAAGTAGACTCAATATCATTGTGTGAATCCTATATATATGTAGCAGTGTATTATAGCTCGTTCAAGTTATCGGTAAGAATCAAGTCCGTTTTATGTCGAAACCTGGCTCTGATACCAAAAAAATCCTGTCACGCCCCGCTTCCCAAATACGGGAAAATGGAGTCGCGACGAGAGTCGGCGACGTATATACGCGAGGAAAAGACCCCACGTATACACGCTAAGCCTAAATTAACCTGAACAAGCTATAAATCTGAACCATAAATCATAATCACTGCAATAATACATATAAGGCTACACATGATCTCAATGAAATAAGGAATAGAATGGAAGCTAAGTGTGATGTACATGAATCAAGAATAATAGCATGAATAAAGAAAATGCAGGAATATCAGAATAAAAGAGAGAGGACCCAAGCTCCTCGCAAAGCGTACCGTCTCATCGAACACCTGCACAATAGAAACAAAGCGTCCAATATCTGAACGTGCAAATCCAGGGTCGTCAGAAAGCGACCTAGTGAGTGTGTGTGTGTCAAGGGAAAGCTCGTGCATATAAACTGTAACGCCCCGATCCTGGCGGATACGGAGACATTACTGCAACGTATATACGCAAGTCAGAAGTACCTTCACGTATATACGCTAAGCATCAGTACAGGCAAGAATCAGAGTACGGAAGTAAGTGGTGCATTATACATTCCAACATATGAGTACAATTACAAAGTTATCACCAGAGGTGATCCGATATTACAATAATATTACATCACCAGAATGGCGCAACTGCGAGATTACAATCAAATGTACATGGATGAATAGTACAAAAGGGCACTCACGAGTTTACTAAAGGAAAACTCGAGAGGCACACAGGGGGCCTGGAAGAATAGAGCTCTGAACGGTCTGCTGGAGATCCACGCTACCGCTACGCCACTCTGATCAGCAACAGGGAGAATCCACGCACTTCAATCTCCATGACCTGGACATGAGAATCCAGGGGAGTCAGATGAAACTCCCCAAGCGAGTTGTGAAGCAAAAGCCAAGTGGCGAGCAAGGGTAAGCACATGTAAAGCGATAAGACCAAGTATAGCCGAGGACGAGCAAATCTGATTGTATGGTTTCAGATCACGGCTCCATAAGACTAGTACGTCGAAGGAATAATCCAAACAAGGAAACCTCATCTATATACCTTTATCTTATGTCACCATAATCCAAGCACATACAATCCGATTGTACTCTGGGCATGAAAAGATAATGAACAGGAGGCAAGTGGATACAAGGGATAAAGTAGAGCATGAGCAGTTAATATAATAATAACCATAAAACCGGAAATCCGATGAAAAACCAGTACAAGCAAATATGGTAAGGCATATCACAGATTCATAGCCGTTTAAGCTGCAGGCTTCAGTATGCGTCCCATTCCACATACCTCTACTTACAACTTAAAGAGCCGGTTATTAGACACTTTATTATTACTCGTCTTACCCTGATATCTAGCTATGTGAACTAGCGTCCCAGCACACATAGATCCATATCCGAGTAAAGCAAGGTTGTTATTGGAAACTAGCGGGGGTATCAACGAACTATGTTTACAGTGGGTCCCGTGCATGCCCGGGACCACGGTCCAGGATTGTTCCGTTGCATGGAAACGGAAGCCAGCCGCAAGGCTAAACAGGAGGGACTTATGTATGCCCTTATCATGATGGTACCAGTAATGAGGGAGCCAGCTCTCCCCTCGGTCCCCTGGAGGCCCACAGGTCAGACCGGAACATGTAGTTGCACAACATTCCTAAAAGCCACTGTAAACACGAACACATATTGATATCCGCATGTTTCCCCCGACCCGATACAAGTTGTTCCTTTTATGATTTATTAGGTTAATTATCAATTTACGGGAATAACAGGAACAGGACATGATCAGGAATTCAGGAGTTCAGGTCACTGTATATAATACAGGATAACAGGTCACTGATCATGATACAGGATATCAGGTCACTGTACATAGTACAGGATAACAAGGCAGGGTTCCCGTAATGGTGATAATCACAAGTCAAGTAAGTCATGCTGGGTGCCAAGTGATAGCATGACAAGATGATGATATTGCCAGGTGATAAGTCATGTCAAGAGATTGATATTAGTCAGGTGGCAAGTCAAGTCATAACAAGGGGTCTTGCCAAGAAGTAGCATGTCAGGTGTTAGATGATAACAATCAGTTGACAGGTGATATACATGTGTTAAATAGTAACATGCATAACGACAGGTATGAAGAAAAGACACGGTGGTAGAATAGTAGCTGAGCACAACCGAGCGGAGCAGAGCAAGCTGGAAGTACAGACAGCAAACAGTATTTAACACTGGAGCGTCTGGCGAGGTTACCGGAACGACTCGACTGAAGTACGAGCGATAAATCCGGCAGCAACTCGCCTAGACGAATCTAGTGGTAAAGCGCTGAACGCTGATCATGATAACCAGGCGAAGCCGAAGACCTGCCGGTCCCAATCACCTCTCTTTCGAGATAGTGAGTGACCGGAGGCTGTAGAACGGAAAGACCTGTCGGCCACAATCCAAAGGAGTGACCGGAGGTTGAAGGGTCCGGAAGCCAAGTATGGTATGAAGCAGTACAATACATCACAGGCATGGCATATGAGTACAAGAAGTAAACTACCCTAGTACAAGCATTCGTCACAGAGCAATACATGTCCAGATATAGGCACTCGGCCATACACAGATACAGGGACTCAGCCCAATACAAAATACATGAAAACAGGGAATAAAATATATGTCGACCCGACGAAGCGGGGAAACCCAAATGGAGGCGAGAGCGAGGACACTCGCCTAAATCACCAGAAAGCCGAAAAGTCTGGAATCCATGGAACTCGCGCACGCGCCATAAAATAATATATAATTATGAGGAGAGAGAAAGTGAAGAGGAGAGAGAAAGAGTTAGAGAGAGAAACCTAGAGAGAGAAAGGGACACAGGGAGACGCGGCTTGGAAAGTGAGACGCGAGAAAGAGCAGACGCGGGGATCGCGTCGCGGAAAGTACCAGGCGCGGGAATCACAGACGCAGGAATAGCAGACGCGGGGTTCGCAGACGCGGGAGTCGCAAACGCGGAAGTCGCGTTGCGGGATTAGCAAACGCAGGAGGATCACAGACGCGGGGTTCGCGTCGCAAGAATAGCAGATGCGGGAATCACAGACGCGAGGATCGCGTCGCGGGAAGTACCAGACGCGGGAATCACAGACGCAGGGATCATGTTGCGAAGGTGCCATAACGCGAGGCTCGGGGCCTGCGTTTAAGTCAGGGCATGAGAACGCGGACGCGAGGATAAACTCCGCGTCACGCCAACAAGGATAGAACACAGACGCGGGCACTTAGCTTCGCGTCGTGCTGATACAATAACGCGGAGGCCGCGTTATGGAATGGCCTAGACGCAGGAGGTAAACTCCGCGTCTAACCAGCAACAGATGGAAAAGAGAGGGAGACAGGGAAAGGGTGAGACAAAGAGATGGCCCAACTCCAAATCCAAACCAGTAAATGGTGGAAGTGAAGATGGTGATGATAATTAGTAGAGGGGATGATGATGAAGATGGAAGTGTTGTCGTTGTAAGCATCACCGTTACAGATTACCGGAATAATCGTAAACGATTACCGGAATAATCATCGGAGATGTTACCGACGAAAAAAGAGCTCGGCCCCAATCCAAAAGGAGTGGCCGGCCCTTGAGTCTTGCCGACGAAGAAGAGCACGGCCCCAATCCAAAAGGAGTGGCCGGCCTTCACAAGATGATGGGATGGTGGTTTTGTGGAGAGGTTTTGATGGTGGTAATTTTTGGAGAAGGTAAAGGTGAAGGTGGAAGCTTTGGTGGAGTTTTGGAGTTGTGGTGGTTTTAATGGAGATGGAGGAGGAAAAAGATGAAGGTAAGGAGTTGGAGGAGTTGTAGTGGTTGTTGTGGTGGTGGAGATGAAGGAGGAATTGGTGGTGGTTGGAGTTTTGGTGAAGAAGAGAAAAATGAAGGAGAAAGGAGAAGGAAAGGTTTATATAGGATTTGGATTTGTAAAGGTGATGTAAAAAGTGTTTAAGGAGGGGGTTTTTTGTAAAATGGGGGTGAGGTGGCTCTCTTGGCCGGTCAAGGTGATGGGAGAGGTGTTGGAGTGGTTGGAGATATTTTGGAGGAGATATTTTTGGAGGGAAAGATATTTTGGTGGAAGAAAATGGAAGAATGGAGAAGGTTGGAGAATTTGGTGGAAAGAAAAAGGAAGGAAAGAAAAAGGAAAAAGGAAAAGAAAATGAAAAAAGGAAAGATATTTTCTTGGAAGTAAAAGTGAAAATAATTAGAGTGGCGGATTCCCGGGATTCGGTTGCGGATGCGGAAAACTTTCGGAAAAATACCGAAATCGTCCCGAAATCAAGTATCTCGGAACGACCCGCAAAAATTCTCAAAAATCAAGAATATTAGTTTAAGAATCATGGTGAAATTCGTTTTAAGAAATTCTTTATAGTTTTGAAATTAAAAATCCTGGAATCTGCCGTCAATATCTGTCGACACCAACTCGGGCAGAATTTTGATAAATTCTGAAAATGCCCCAAAAATGTATTAAGATAGTAAATAATATTCTAAGAAAATATGTGAAAGCGGAATCCAGAAATTCAACTCCGATTGTAAACTAAAAATCCTGGAATCAACCAGCGATACTGGCCGATACCGAATCCGGTGGAAATTTCATAAATTCATAAAATCCTCAGAAAAAGTATTTAGATAGGAAATGTGATTTTAAGAAATAATGTCTAAAGGCACTTCTCGTGATTCTAATTAGTTTATAAATTAAAAATCCGGGAATCGATCAGCGGCACTGGCCGACACCGGTTTTGAAGATTTACAACTAAATTCAGGAAAATTCCAGAAAATCATAGAAAATCTAGAATATTGGAAAATGATATTTAAAACTAAAATCGGTCAAATCTAAATACCAGAAAGACCAAATCGAGTAATACTTTAGGATCGGGCCCTCGGTTCAGACTAGGGCTGACTCCGAGTCCACGAATCCAAATCCAAGGCAAAACGTTCATATGAATAGTTCGTAATACAAAACAAATACCGAAGGTAAATCGAAAAATACGATCGAAAAACCTGAATACGTAACTAAGTACGTATTCCGGGAGCGGGGTGTTACATTCCATCCACCTTACAAAAATTGCGTCCTCGCAATTTTGATAAGGGGTAAAATGAACACAAAGGGGACAAGGGTGGAATTTATACCAATTAAGATATGAAGCACTTTAGGTAGGGCCCTCAAGTTGACTGATCAATAGTCAGAATATAGACGTTCTCTGCACTACTGACTGTATAAATCTCCGAACGATGCCAAATAATACTGACTGATTACACAACTTTGCAATAGAATTCCCTCTGTACTGCATACTTAATGTCGTTCTGAGAATAAGCCAGAATACTGAAGATAAAGGAAACCTCGATAATACTGAGCATAATAAAGAAGACCGATAATTGAGAATTCCGAATACCGGGCATCGACCACTCCAAAATATATAGCCGAGAATATAGAATACCCGTAGAGAATCCCGACAACTGACTTCTGAAAGATAACCTGATCAGGATCAATCCAGAGAATACCGAGCTTCATAGAGTTGACCGAAGAGATCATGTCATAGCTTCATTTAGAACCAGCCACTACCTTTCTAGTCTAACCATATCTTAAGTTGGTATAAAGGCTTCAAAAAACCAAACCGGGTAAAGATGGAAGGGATTAGAAATCAAAGAAAGATGATCAAGAAAAATAGATAACTCTGTACTTGTAGTTGGAATGTATAACCAGGACTCATGCATTCCAGTTGCAAATTTCTTTACCATTAATTTGCCATCTGGACGTACTGAGGAGGTGAGAGCCTAGGCTCTGATACCAACCTGTAACGCCCCGATCCTGGCGGATACGGAGACATTACTGCAACGTATATACGCAAGTCAGAAGTACCTTCACGTATATACGCTAAGCATCAGTACAGGCAAGAATCAGAGTACGGAAGTAAGTGGTGCATTATACATTCCAACATATGAGTACAATTACAAAGTTATCACCAGAGGTGATCCGATATTACAATAATATTACATCACCAGAATGGCGCAATTGCGAGATTACAATCAAATGTACATGGATGAATAGTACAAAAGGGCACTCACGAGTTTACTAAAGGAAAACTCGAGAGGCACACAGGGGGCCTGGAAGAATAGAGCTCTGAACGGTCTGCTGGAGATCCACGCTACCGCTACGCCACTCTGATCAGCAACAGGGAGAATCCACGCACTTCAATCTCCATGACCTGGACATGAGAATCCAGGGGAGTCAGATGAAACTCCCCAGGCGAGTTGTGAAGCAAAAGCCAAGTGGCGAGCAAGGGTAAGCACATGTAAAGCGATAAGACCAAGTATAGCCGAGGACGAGCAAATCTGATTGTATGGTTTCAGATCACGGCTCCATAAGACTAGTACGTCGAAGGAATAATCCAAACAAGGAAACCCTCATCTATATACCTTTATCTTATGTCACCATAATCCAAGCACATACAATCCGATTGTACTCTGGGCATGATAAGATAATGAACAGGAGGCAAGTGGATACAAGGGATAAAGTAGAGCATGAGCAGTTAATATAATAATAACCATAAAACTGGAAATCCGATGAAAAACCAGTACAAGCAAATATGGTAAGGCATATCACAGATTCATAGCCGTTTAAGCTGCAGGCTTCAGTATGCGTCCCATTCCACATACCTCTACTTACAACTTAAAGAGCCGGTTATTAGACACTTTATTATTACTCGTCTTACCCTGATATCTAGCTATGTGAACTAGCGTCCCAGCACACATAGATCCATATCCGAGTAAAGCAAGGTTGTTATTGGAAACTAGCGGGGGTATCAACGAACTATGTTTACAGTGGGTCCCGTGCATGCCCGGGACCACGGTCCAGGATTGTTCCGTTGCATGAAAACGGAAGCCAGCCGCAAGGCTAAACAGGAGGGACTTATGTATGCCCTTATCATGATGGTACCAGTAATGAGGGAGCCAGCTCTCCCCTCGGTCCCCTGGAGGCCCACAGGTCAGACCGGAACATGTAGTTGCACAACATTCCTAAAAGCCACTGTAAACACGAACACATATTGATATCCGCATGTTTCCCCCGACCCGATACAAGTTGTTCCTTTTATGATTTATTAGGTTAATTATCAATTTACGGGAATAACAGGAACAGGACATGATCAGGAATTCAGGAGTTCAGGTCACTGTATATAATACAGGATAACAGGTCACTGATCATGATACAGGATATCAGGTCACTGTACATAGTACAGGATAACAAGGCAGGGTTCCCGTAATGGTGATAATCACAAGTCAAGTAAGTCATGTTGGGTGCCAAGTGATAGCATGACAAGATGATGATATTGCCAGGTGATAAGTCATGTCAAGAGATTGATATTAGTCAGGTGGCAAGTCAAGTCATAACAAGGGGTCTTGCCAAGAAGTAGCATGTCAGGTGTTAGATGATAACAAATCAGTTGACAGGTGATATACATGTGTTAAATAGTAACATGCATAAACGACAGGTATGAAGAAAAGACACGGTGGTAGAATAGTAGCTGAGCACAACCGAGCGGAGCAGAGCAAGCTGGAAGTACAGACAGCAAACAGTATTTAACACTGGAGCGTCTGGCGAGGTTACCGGAACGACTCGACTGAAGTACGAGCGATAAATCCGGCAGCAACTCGCCTAGACGAATCTAGTGGTAAAGCGCTGAACGCTGATCATGATAACCAGGCGAAGCCGAAGACCTGCCGGTCCCAATCACCTCTCTTTCGAGATAGTGAGTGACCGGAGGCTGTAGAACGGAAAGACCTGTCGGCCACAATCCAAAGGAGTGACCGGAGGTTGAAGGGTCCGGAAGCCAAGTATGGTATGAAGCAGTACAATACATCACAGGCATGGCATATGAGTACAAGAAGTAAACTACCCTAGTACAAGCATTCGTCACAGAGCAATACATGTCCAGATATAGGCACTCGGCCATACACAGATACAGGGACTCAGCCCAATACAAAATACATGAAAACAGGGAATAAAATATATGTCGACCCGACGAAGCGGGGAAACCCAAATGGAGGCGAGAGCGAGGACACTCGCCTAAATCACCAGAAAGCCGAAAAGTCTGGAATCCATGGAACTCGCGCACGCGCCATAAAATAATATATAATTATGAGGAGAGAGAAAGTGAAGAGGAGAGAGAAAGAGTTAGAGAGAGAAACCTAGAGAGAGAAAGGGACACAGGGAGACGCGGCTTGGAAAGTGAGACGCGAGAAAGAGCAGACGCGGGGATCGCGTCGCGGAAAGTACCAGGCGCGGGAATCACAGACGCAGGAATAGCAGACGCGGGGTTCGCAGACGCGGGAGTCGCAAACGCGGAAGTCGCGTTGCGGGATTAGCAAACGCAGGAATCACAGACGCGGGGTTCGCGTCGCAAGAATAGCAGATGCGGGAATCACAGACGCGAGGATCGCGTCGCGGGAAGTACCAGACGCGGGAATCACAGACGCAGGGATCATGTTGCGAAGGTGCCATAACGCGAGGCTCGGGGCCTGCGTTTAAGTCAGGGCATGAGAACGCGGACGCGAGGATAAACTCCGCGTCACGCCAACAAGGATAGAACACAGACGCGGGCACTTAGCTTCGCGTCGTGCTGATACAATAACGCGGAGGCCGCGTTATGGAATGGCCTAGACGCAGGAGGTAAACTCCGCGTCTAACCAGCAACAGATGGAAAAGAGAGGGAGACAGGGAAAGGGTGAGACAAAGAGATGGCCCAACTCCAAATCCAAACCAGTAAATGGTGGAAGTGAAGATGGTGATGATAATTAGTAGAGGGGATGATGATGAAGATGGAAGTGTTGTCGTTGTAAGCATCACCGTTACAGATTACCGGAATAATCGTAAACGATTACCGGAATAATCATCGGAGATGTTACCGACGAAAAAGAGCTCGGCCCCAATCCAAAAGGAGTGGCCGGCCCTTGAGTCTTGCCGACGAAGAAGAGCACGGCCCCAATCCAAAAGGAGTGGCCGGCCTTCACAAGATGATGGGATGGTGGTTTTGTGGAGAGGTTTTGATGGTGGTAATTTTTGGAGAAGGTAAAGGTGAAGGTGGAAGCTTTGGTGGAGTTTTGGAGTTGTGGTGGTTTTAATGGAGATGGAGGAGGAAAAAGATGAAGGTAAGGAGTTGGAGGAGTTGTAGTGGTTGTTGTGGTGGTGGAGATGAAGGAGGAATTGGTGGTGGTTGGAGTTTTGGTGAAGAAGAGAAAAATGAAGGAGAAAGGAGAAGGAAAGGTTTATATAGGATTTGGATTTGTAAAGGTGATGTAAAAAGTGTTTAAGGAGGGGGTTTTTTGTAAAATGGGGGTGAGGTGGCTCTCTTGGCCGGTCAAGGTGATGGGAGAGGTGTTGGAGTGGTTGGAGATATTTGGAGGAGATATTTTTGGAGGGAAAGATATTTTGGTGGAAGAAAATGGAAGAATGGAGAAGGTTGGAGAATTTGGTGGAAAGAAAAAGGAAGGAAAGAAAAAGGAAAAAGGAAAAGAAAATGAAAAAAGGAAAGATATTTTCTTGGAAGTAAAAGTGAAAATAATTAGAGTGGCGGATTCCCGGGATTCGGTTGCGGATGCGGAAAACTTTCGGAAAAATACCGAAATCGTCCCGAAATCAAGTATCTCGGAACGACCCGCAAAAATTCTCAAAAATCAAGAATATTAGTTTAAGAATCATGGTGAAATTCGTTTTAAGAAATTCTTTATAGTTTTGAAATTAAAAATCCTGGAATCTGCCGTCAATATCTGTCGACACCAACTCGGGCAGAATTTTGATAAATTCTGAAAATGCCCCAAAAATGTATTAAGATAGTAAATAATATTCTAAGAAAATATGTGAAAGCGGAATCCAGAAATTCAACTCCGATTGTAAACTAAAAATCCTGGAATCAACCAGCGATACTGGCCGACACCGAATCCGGTGGAAATTTCATAAATTCATAAAATCCTCAGAAAAAGTATTTAGATAGAAAATGTGATTTTAAGAAATAATGTCTAAAGGCACTTCTCGTGATTCCAATTAGTTTATAAATTAAAAATCCGGGAATCGGTCAGCGGCACTGGCCGACACCGGTTTTGAAGATTTACAACTAAATTCAGGAAAATTCCAGAAAATCTAGAATATTGGAAAATGATATTTAAAACTAAAATCGGTCAAATCTAAATACCAGAAAGACCAAATCGAGTAATACTTTAGGATCGGGCCCTCGGTTCAGACTAGGGCTGACTCCGAGTCCACGAATCCAAATCCAAGGCAAAACGTTCATATGAATAGTTCGTAATACAAAACAAATACCGAAGGTAAATCGAAAAATACGATCGAAAAACCTGAATACGTAACTAAGTACGTATTCCGGGAGCGGGGTGTTACATAAACAATGTGCATAAAGTAATAACAAGAACAACTGCAGATATAAGAAACTAAATAATATGATAAATAACTAAACTGTAGTATATCTGATAACAATATGAATAAAGATATAAGACAACTATCACAACTGTAAATAAACAACTGATGTCTACATGTGAATCCTAACAATGTCACTAATCTGGTATATAAATCTGGTCATGGCTATAATCATATGTCTATCATAGTTATATATATACACAGCCAAGTGATTATAATCAGTCACAATACATTATTACAGTTTATTGTCATTTATTATGTCAGCGAACACCAATTGCGACCTGTAATAGACGCATCCCATACTACGCCTACTACACGTGTCAATCGATATCCTAAATTTATTGAAATTAATAGAAGAGACATTGTCCATGCTTTAGGTGGGTTCCGTACATACCCGGAACCACGGCCCAATCACTTGGCGCTGAACCAGGTCCTACCGCTAGGTAGTCAATAACAATAACAATAACAATGTGTCAATAATAATGACAATAATGAACAATGCGGGATGTCAGTCATCCCCCAGAACCCTGCAGTGGAACTGTATCTCGGCTGCGCAACCTGTATCCTAGGTCCACCCAAAATACAGACGTTGTCTCCTCCATCAATTTCCCCAATCCCAGTGAAAGTTGTTCAATTACTTTATTATTTAATTATTCAGTTAAATCAGTCAATGTCCATATTATCTAGAACACTGGGACGATATGGTGACAGTAACAATAACAGTACAGTAACAGTCAATCAGTAATTGTATACACGGTGAACAATATCAGTGACAGTGAACGATAACAATAACCGTGTATACGATGAACAATAGGACTGTACAGGGCGTTACGGTCAAACGATCTTGTCCCAGTAACTTTCAGTAACATAAATTATACAGTAACAATCCTGCTACTGCTCAATAAGCAGTCTCAACTAAAGCTGATCCTAATCTCATCCATCCCTACAAAAGAGATATCAATAACTGATCCATCGACTCATAGTCTCAGTAACAATCACGGTGAACATCAAACATTGAATCAAGTCCAAGTATCCGATACAGTAATCACCATCTCGGTGAATCATTAATCAATCCTCTCATAATAACTCTATCTCCATAACTGAATTGATCAGTAAATAAACATGAAGCACATGGTATAACCTCGAGATCAACTAAGTCAACATACACCACAATCATATCTAAATAGGAAACATCCTCAAGGACTGAAATCTAGAATAGACCACTTATAAGTCAACATAACTAACTCTTAATTCCAATTGTCACATGATCATCAAGTATCAGTTCATATCGGATCATCTGATACAATAAACTACCGTCCCCAACATATATCAATAATCAAAGCTCAGTCCTCTCACTCCATCAATCTACTCTAATCCTCAAGTCCTCACAAGTACCCACTACTATCAAGGTCAAACAAAAGATCCCAACACTTGGCAACATAACAGATACATGTCTAAGAACTATCAAGTCGGGTTAATCCAACCAATATCTATTCCTCGAAATCATATTCTTCCATCTATAGCCAATAACATAACTCAAGGGTAGAGTATCCATCCAATAAGAAAGCTAAATACAGTAGTCAGGCCAAGGTTAGTCGACTAGGGGAGATGAGCAAGTCGACAGGGTGAGGGTTAGTCGACTAATAGGGAAGGCAAGTCGACTAACAGGAGTAATAGCCAGAAGCAGAGAGTACATGATCTACAGGACAAATACATAGTCGACTACAAGAAGTATAAGTCGACTAATATAAGATATTAGTCGACTACAAGGAATGGCAAGTCGACTATGATAGTTATTAGTGGACTAACAGGGAAAGGTAAGTCGACTAATAGGAGTATTAGTCGACTAACAAGATGGGCAAGTCGACTAATGCAGGTTACAGTCAACAAACAGAGAGTTGCTAACTTTCTGAACAGGCACCTAGTCGACTAAAGGAGTAAGGTTAGTCGACTGGAAAGGGTATTAGTCGACTATAACAGGGGCAAGTCGACTAATAAACCTGGCTGTGTGTATGATCAGGGCTTCCAACAATTCCTAAAAGTACACCAAATAAAAGACACGTACTCATATACACCTTACATCCATTCACAGCACATAAACTCACACATGGATAGAAATTCCCATACACTCACGTACACTCAGGCACACCTCCTCACAATTTAAACGCACACTCTTAAAATACCATGCATAGCTAGATAAACGGAGAATGCTAGATAGGAGAAGGAGACTCACATAATTATGTACCTAATACCCATGCACACATTTATATGACACCGACATTATTAATACACAGACATAATCAGCATCATCATAATAATCACACATAAACCTATATGAATATTACAAACAAATATAAAATGAGAGAAGAGCACTCACATAATTTATCATGATGGCAATTAAATGTAACCACACCCATACTGTTAAATAAATGGAGAGAAAAATGGAGACACTCACAATGGAGGAGATCGAAGAGTCACGGAGGCATAGCGGAGGCTCGTCGGAGGAGTCAACGGCCTCGACGATGGCTGGACTGCGCTGCCAAGGGAGACCCGCCATGGAAGGATGGATCCGCAGGGGCTGTTGTTGCCGCGAGTGGATTTGCTGGTCTTCAGGGGCAGCCTAGGTGCTGCTGGTTGCTGCCGTGGCTGGAGGGGTGTTGGCGGCTGCAGGTTGTTGGGATTGAGGAGAGGATTGGGGAGATTAGTTAGGATTAGGATTTGGTGGAGATTTAGATCAAGTAGCTAAGATTTGATTAGAATATAGGAGGATTCTTTGGAGTTAGTTAGGATTAGAATTTGAAGAGTAATGGGTTGCGGGTTTGGGTATGGATTGGGTAATGGGTTAACGGGTAGGATCCAATTGGGTTTTGGGTAAGATCATGGGTATTGGATTATGAATGCTAAAGGGGTAATGGGTTTCGGGTAACGGGTTTGCTAATGGGTTGGGGGTTGGATCCAAATAGATAAATGGGTATTGGATATTCGAGTTTGAAATGGCATCTGATAACGGTTAGTGGGTTTGGATCTAATGATAATGGGATCATAGGCTCATGGGTAAGGGAAATATGGAAAAGAATAGGAAATAATAAAGGTAGTAATAATAATAGGAATAATGATAATAATAATAAGGTAATAATAATAACAAAAACAAGAACAACAACAAGGATAATAATAATAATAATAGTTATCAAAATACATGACGACAATTAACAATAACAATGATAATTAACAAACTATTAATAAGATCTAATATATATATACACATGTATGCAAAACATGTAAATAAGGATACATAATTCAGATTAAAATTAAATAAAACAGAAATACAATATTATCAAGTAGGGGATATTACACTCTACCCACCTTAACAAAAATTTCGTCCTCGAAATTTCAATAAAATAGGATATGATAAAAATCAGATTAGGAAGAAGATGAAGCTTCCACACCACTTCTCACTGCCTTATGGGTGCACTTGCTTCCGCTGTGCGCTCTGATCTCTACTACCAGCTTCAATATGGATGACCAATACCAAGAAATATAATCAGAAAATAGAACCGACAAGAGGAATAGGAATCAAGATGGAACCAAGATTACTCCAAAGGAGAGATGCAATCAGGGAGATCGAAAGATCAAGGAGATAGATTTTCAAAGGGAGGACAGTCAATTCCAAGTGGACTCAATATCATTGTGTGAATCCTATATGTATGTAGCAGTGTAATTATAGCTCGTTCAAGTTATCGGTAAGAATCAAGTCCGTTTTATGTCGAAACCTGGCTCTGATACCAAAAAAATCCTATCACGCCCCGCTTCCCAAAATACGGGAAAACGGAGTCGCGACGAGAGTCGGCGACGTATATACGCGAGGAAAAGACCCCACGTATACACGCTAAGCCTAAATTAATTTGAACAAGTTATAAATCTGAACCATAAATCATAATCACTGCAATAATACATATAAGGCTACACATAATCTCAATGAAATAAGGAATAGAATGGAAGCTAAGTGTGATGTACATGAATCAAGAATAATAGCATGAATAAAGAAAATGCAGGAATACCATAATAAAAGAGAGAGGACCCAAGCTCCTCGCAAAGCGTACCGTCTCATCGAACACCTGCACAATAGAAACAAAGCATCCAATATCTGGACGTGCAAATCCAGGGTCGTCAGAAAGCGACCTGGTGAGTGTGTGTGTGTAAAGGGAAAGCTCGTGCATATAAACAATGTGCATAAAGTAATAACAAGAACAACTGCAGATATAAGAAACTAAATAATATGATAAATAACTAAACTGTAGTATATCTGATAACAACATGACTAAAGATATAAGACAACTATCACAACTGTAAATAAACAACTGATGTCTACATGTGAATCCTAACAATGTCACTAATCTGGTATATAAATCTGGTCATGGTTATAGTCATATGTCTATCATAGTTATATATATACACAACCAAGTGATTATAATCAGTCACAATACATTATAACAGTTCATTGTCATTTATTATGTCAGCGAACACCAATTGCCACCTGTAATAGACGCATCCCATATTACGCCTACTACACGTGTCAATCGATATCCTAAATTTATTTAAATTAATAGAAGAGACATTGTCCATGCTTTAGGTGGGTTCCGTACGTACCCGAAACCACGGCCCAATCAGCGCCAATAACAATAACAATGTGTCAATAATAATGACAACAATGAACAATGCGGGATGTCAGTCATCCCCGGAACCCTGCAGTGGAACCGTATCCCAAAAGATTAGCCTTTTAGATGGAGTTACCCAAATCCTTATATACCCAAGACCATTCCCACGTCTAGCCGATGTGGGACTATTTGTTCGACCTAAATCCCAACACGAATATGCAAGGCTGTGTTTGGCAACAAGAGTTAAAGGTCACTTCAAGAATTAAGCTAACTCCCGATAACGCGAGTCAAGAGCTGTAGCAAATAGTATAAATCTCTCTCTGACAAGCAAGGAGCTATAACACCCAAATAATAATTCTAGTCTCGTTCGGGAGGAATTAGCAAAGGTTTAAGTTTTGTTGCCGAACATGAGTCTTAAGAAAAAGAGGAATTCGTTTCGTGAGCAAGTAATGTTAATTCGATCAGTAATCATTGAATTTCTATTAGCTAGAATGGAAGAGTAAAAAATAACTGGTCAGTTGATGTGTTTCAGTTTTTATGCCAACTATTGTTGCCAGATCATCAAATGGGAGAGCAGTCTGCGGCGGTTGGCCACCCACCCGGTTAGGCTTGGGGTTTGTTGTCTCGAGGTCATGAGTTTGAATCCCTAAGAGAATGGCCTATTTGTTTGGCCCTTGGGGTTGTTTATTGCTGTTTGGTAGGGATGGCTAATGGGGCGGGTCGACTCACTTCGACCCCCCCCGGTGCGACCCGTTTGAGTCGCACAGGGCGGGTTGCGGGTCAACCCGAGTTCACCCGTCCCGTTTAAACGGGACGGGTCAGATTCGTCCCGTGACGAATCACGGGACGAATCGCGTCGGGGAAAATTTACCCCTCCTCTTTCTTTTTTTTTTTAAGTCCTCTATTATTATATATGTGAGACGGGAAAATTAGTTTCAGGCCCCTATTTTATTTTTTATTTTTTTAAACCCTCAACAGCTTAAAAAATTACCTATTGTGATAAATTTGAAATTTTAAAAATAAAATAATAATAAAATCCGAGACGGGTCTAACCCGTCTCGGTGAATCCGGGTACCCGATTCGTTACCCCGATTCTTGATTCGTCTCGTTTAGATTCGTTACGAGACGGGTTCAACCCGTCTCGTAACGAATTCGTTAGCTAACGGGACGAATCAACCCGATTCATCTCGTTAGCTAAAGGGGACGAATCATCCCTACTGTTTGGTGGGGGTCCACCCAAGATCCAAAATGGTGTGTGTTTGGATTCCTTTTAATTTGTGCTGACCTGACAGGCCTCAGCTCCCCCATCACTTCCTCTCCGATCACTTCCTCTCCCCCAGTGAGCGATCTTGGTTGATTTCTGACAAATCTCCTTTAGCTTCAGGTTCGGTTCATGTGTGTGAGTCACATATACATAATAAGAAGACCAATCGCTGACATGTGTATTGATTAATATGTTATGCCTATTGATTAATATGTTATGTGTATGGGCCTCACACACATATTATAAGAGATTATAAGAGATCCAATCCATGTGTAACGCGTGATTGGTCGTCTTATTGTATGTGTATATGGCTCACGCACATGAACTAAAACCTGTAGCTTCCACCCTTTCTCTCTTTGCTGCGATCGATTCCTCTACCCTCCATCATCGCCAATTGTTTTGGCCCTTTAGCAAAAAAATGTTAATAACTGAGAGCTGGTGCTTCACCCTTTTCATCCCCTAAAAAATCAATTTTATAGCAAAAAAGGGATCTTTGAGTTCTAATTTTCCTTTAGTCGCAATTTTGGTAGAATTTATGAAAACAGCTTGGAAAAAAATTAGCTATTCCAAAATTTCCACAGATTTTTTGGGAATTTTTTTGGTTTTCTTGTGTTTTTATATATCTGTTGCATATAATATGCCAATGTTAATTTATTTATTGTTTTAATTGTTCATAAAACACTTCTGGAATGATCATTTTGCGTTTAATTTGGTGCACTAATTTATTTATTGTTTTTGTCACCTGTTAATTCAATGCATATTTATAATTCAGTGCACATTTCTTTAATTCTCTATTTCTTGCATGTAAATTCAAGCCAGGCCCTAAAACATGACAATAGGGGAATCGCTTTCAAATGGGAGAGCAGGCAGGCACAGTAAAAGTGTGAATGTTTCTGTTGTTGTATGATGATGAAAGATTGAATGATAGGAGAACATGAGGGAACAAAATGCTAAATTTCTAAGCATCCCAGCCTTTGCTTCAACAGTCAAGCACAGGGATGAGCAACTCATGTGACCTGTGACAGCTCTCACAAAATGCAGTCTCTGGAGACAGCATGGAATCTTCTGCAGATCTAGGAGTCTCATTAATCAAATCCAATGACATAAGCAAAGTTATTCCTGTTTTGTACTAAAAAGCAAAGTTTAGCCCACTGAGTATCAAAACTCAAGCAAAATGAACATAAAATAGGAGAAAAGCTTGCACAAAATAATGGTTTTGGGGGGGTGTATCCAGCTATAAAACATTAGACTAGTTGAAATAAGTTTTATCAAGTAGACTCCTAAGCATAATTATATCCACACATCCCTTCCAAGCTTCAAGTTTTCAACCATAGTTTTAAAAAAAATGCTCGAATTGATATATTATCAATAATATCATATCAAATTTTGAGGTTAGTTTTATGATATTGGCCGTAATATATCAAGACAGATAAATTTCATTTCGCTGACACCAATGCCGATATTGAGATTTTAATTGCATTTCCAAAGAGTTATAACTCAAATACAACAAATACAATGAGATACAATTGCTATCCAACACAGTTTATAACACATATGTTTAAGCTTTAATACTACTAAAATTAAGAAAGTCATTCATTTAGAAGGGGACTCAAAAATGTGAAAAGGTGATGCAATTGAATAATACATGACAGCAACAATTTGCAATTTGCTAATATCAGGAGAACAGGAAATATGCTGACAAGACTAAAGTTAACCTTTAATTGATTCTAAGCCAAAATAGAAGGCAACTGCCCTTTTTTTTTTTTTTTGGTTCAGACCCCCAGACCAAACAGCTGGTCCAGTCTCACAGTTTGATCCAATCCATTTGCAGCACTAACAAAAGCAGCTCCTTTTGTAATTGTGTGCACAATAATTCTGAGAGTAAGAACACCTGCTCCCAGACAAAGGTAAGAGTAAAGAAATTTTTCCTATAACAAATTAGATAAACATTAGTCCAGTAAAAGGGCAACTCTTCTCAAAAGCCTCAATCACCAAGTAATCAAAAGTGATCCCAAAAGCATTAAAAAAGCACATAGTTAGCCTAAACATCTGTATTTTTTTACCCTAATCAAAAGAATCCAGTGACTCTCTCTCTCTCTCTCTCTCTCTCTCTCTCTCTCTCTCTCTCTCTCTCTGTGTACTCTCTTTTGCTTGCTCCTCTGTATAAGAGACAGATGTACATCAAAAGAGCATCTTTCAACAGTGAGGCCAGAATGAAGGACCAATTATTTTCTCCCTTTTTCTTCTTCTTTTTCCTTTTTTTAAAAATCCCTCTTGATGGATGACACCCACATTGTTGAGGAAAAAGCCAAGGAAATCCTCTGCGTAGCCCCCATCCAACCAAAAAAAAAAAAAAAAAGCATCCATTCAATTCATTGCCCCCCAAAATTTCAAAACTTCAAATTGCTCTCCTCTTCTCTCCTCCCTGTAACAATTCCCAGGTTTCACCAGCACCAACCTTCAAAAATCTGCATCACAATGAATGAACACAGAGACAAAAATCCTATGTTATAGTAAACAATGACACATGGATGTGTAAACAAAACCATCACTTTCTCAACAATCATCAATTCCTAGAGACAACTCACTCACCATCTTTCTTCTTCATGAGATTCCTAGCAAATAGAAGGCAGATGATAACAAATCCTACCCTGCTGCTCCCCCAACGACAATGGCCACTGTTTTCCCTGTTTGTGCCCCTGTTTCCAATCAATCAACAAGAAAAGATGAACTCAATGTCATATAGGGAAAAAAAAAATCTAGAAATAAAATCTAATTTTCTTGAATTCTTGAATTCAACAGAATCAGCAACTAATTAAAGAGAAGAAAATCGGCCACGAAAGGGTCTAGTGTAATGCATGAAGCACCAGATAAGAAACTTGATACAGATAGAAAAGCAAAGAACAGTTCTAATCTAAATGAATTCATGGAGTATAGAGTTATGCATAAGCACAAGTCTATGTCATTTCTTCACAATTAGATGGAAATAAAGAAAACCCAGATGAAGAAAACTCAAATTGATGTCACAAAACTCTTCAAATAAGTATGGGAAGTGGAAAAGGAAAACTCAAGTCCCATGGAGTATGATCAAATGTATGGCTAACACACTTCAAATCCATATAAACAAAGGGCTAACGAAAGAAACCCCAAATGCAAACACAACCAAATCAAAAAAAAAAAAAAAATACAAGATCCCTCTATATAGCTCAATCCTATCTAATGCATCAATATTTGACAGCAATGCTAGATTCCTCAATATGCATCATAGCAAACAATAAACATGTGCAGAAAATGGCAGATTAAACTCATTCTCATATAATGCATCAATATTAACTCATATTAAAGACTACTCAAATGCTAAAATTGATTAAAAAGGCAGTGCCACCAACTCACCCCCCAATCCACCACCACCTCCACCATCATGAGGCACCCCATTGGGATAATAGTTGTAGCTAATGTAGCACTTGTCAAGGTAAACCTGCCCTGAGCTCGCTCCCCCGCACTCCACCTCCGACTTCTGTACCGCCTGAGACACACATTCGCCGCAATCTGAAGTCGACAAGTCCCCCTCGCATTGAGCCATCGCGTACACCGCCTGGTAGCTCGTGGCATAGAATCCATTGGCAGTTGTCATTCCACTCTGGAGGTTTGCGAATGTCGTGTCCCTCTTCTCTTCGAATTCGCTGCCGGAGCCGCCAGACCCGCAGGTCTTGAACAGCATCTGGGTGCCTGAGACCTGAGGGAATCCTTGGACCTGGAGCAGACCAGAATATTTTGGTAAAATTCGGCATTTGTCTAAATAATTCGTGAAGAGTTCGGAATGGCCTCTTCCTCCACTTGTTAGTTTTCTTAGCACACAAGAAACAGTAATAGGGGAAAGAGAGTTAAATTGGAAAATTCAGTGATATATTAAACATTATTGATCCAATAGATTGTAAACACTCAGAAATTTCTACATTGTGATCTTATAGAACTACAAAATAAACATTAAAAAAAAATATAAAGAGTAAAGAAAAATATCTACAAACTTTATACTATCGAACAAAAGAAACCCATTAAGGTCCCTTTCAAATCCCACAAACAGAAAACAATGTATTCGTGAAAAGTGCAAAAATGCCCTCTTCCCCAACTTGATAGTTTCTTAGCACACAAGAAACTATAAAGAAAAAGAATTGATTAGAAAATACATAACTATATTAGGAAAATTGATGAAATCTACATTCTGATCTTATAGAACCACAAAAAACAAGCATAAAAAAAGGTAAGAATTGAAGCAAAATTATCCGACATAAAAATCAATTAAAGGTCCCTTCTAAGATTGACGCACAAAAAAAAAGCAATGTAGCATCAAGAAAAGCTAACAATCTACAAATATTTCCAAATAATAATAAAACACTAAAAATAATACCCAAAGACCCCAGCCCAAAAAAACCCCGAATTATTCCCGAATTATTCAAAAATTCGAACCTGATACAGAGCATAGCAGCCAGTGAGCTGAACGCGAGCAGCAACGCCGTTCCCACACAAAGACGACCACATGGGCAGCAGATGCTGCACGCAAGCAGCGCAATCGTTGTTGCTAAGATCCCCCCGGCACTGAAACAGCCCGAAAATGGGCTGGCCAGAGGAAGAAGACGAGGTTGTCTTGTAGAATTTGTTGCTGGCGGACTGCGCGATGAGGGCAGAGGAGAGGGCCGAGAGGGTCTGCTGCGACGCCGAGGACCCCCCGCCGCCATTGCTGGGGTTGGCGCAGCCCTTGTAGATGAGAGTGAAGAGGTCCGCTGCTGAGATTGGAGGAGGGAGGAGAAACGAGAGGACGAGGAGGAAGACGAAGATTGGGGCTTTGGGAATGCCCATCTAGGGTTGCTACCGTCTCTCTCACTCTCTCTGCCAAATTCACTTTTCTAGTAGAAAGAGTGGGGGATTGGCATTTGATGTGAGATATTGATAGGGGCCTTTTTTTAATAAATAAAATAATCAGGGGGTTGGCTCCACTTCAAGGGACCTCCTTTGAGTTTTTGAGGAATATTTTAAGGGTTTGAACTTTGAATTTTGAATTCAATTGGAGATGTACTATAGTTGGTATGTTATTTATTTTTTTGTTACTATATGCCCCACTCATAATGGAACAAGATTTCGAGTTTGTAATTGGTTGGGGAAGAGTAATGGTAGTTCCTTAATGGCGTGTTTGGTTGAAAGGAAGTAGGGCGGAAGTAAGGAAATTGGGAAGTGTAGTTGCCCACTTTCTTATTTATTCAAATACCGAAAAAGAAAAATGAGAAAACTCTTTTTTTTTTTTCTCTTTTCTATTTTATACGATTACTTCCTCACTTTCAGGGTGCTACAGTCAATTTTGTGGTCATATAAATCTCATTTGTAATAAGTTGTACCTCAAAACAGTTAATTTCGTATTCATATAAACCTCACTTGCATTTTAATTACAATCTAATTTTTATTTTTTTAATTAATTTTTATTTTAATATTATTTTACTGTCAACTTTGTGGTCAACTTTTTCACTTTCAATTTCACATTAACATCCAAATACCGGAAAAGACATAACATTTTTCAAACCACACTTCTCAACAGCATCCAAACACCAGAAAATTCACTAACCAATTCTCAAGTTTCAAAAGGAGCTATTACTACGTCCTCACTTCCTCACTTCTTCACTTCCAACCCTAACCAAACGGCCAATGAAAATAAACTTCTAAGCAATTTTAATTTATTATGTCCTCTTCTATAAAATTTAAAAGAAGACGTAGATCATCCTTTAGTTAATAAAAGATTGATATATTGTAAAACAAAAGAGATTTGAGTCCAGATTAAGTTTAATATCACGATAATTTATTACAATTACACCATCAGTGGTTTCAAAGTAACTAGCTAAGAATTACTTTAAAATTTTCCAGTGAGTGACTTCAATTCAGGACAATGTTCTTCGATGAAAGGGGTGGAAAAAGAACTCAGTTTGGTTCTCAAAAAATAAGAAAGAAAAGGATTGTTCATGGGTTTCAAATAGGTGAAATCTTAATTTTTGTTTGTTTGCAGCTTTATGGCGTTGGGGAAAGGATGCGGGCTCCATCAAAATCAGGGTACAGGCTCATCTACAGTAGTGATGTCAGTTTTCTCACACTTGTAAGAGAAAAGCGGCAGCAAATCAGACAACACTGTAGCGAATATGGAACCCAGCCTCAAATTTTGTTTCAAAATTTGTTCTTCCAAGCAGGTCCTAAGTTCCGAGTATGCCATTGTAATTAGACAAAATTGGAATGAAAAGTTGGCTAAAATAAATTAAGAAATCTCCACGCTTGTTGGTTCGAGAGAGAACAAGTAAAGGAGAGTGGACTTTGTGTTCTTCTTTTATTTATTTATTTATATTTGTTATTGGATTGTGGTTCGGGTAAAGAACATGAGCGTCCGCCCAAACCTCATTGAATATGTACCCAAACTACATGACTTCAAATACATTAAGCTGTTGTCCAGTGCATGCACGCGGCTGTTTGTTTCGCGTAAAACTCCGTAATTCGTAAATGACTTATTACCCAGTTACAACTACGGCGTTTGTTTGGACCGTAATTCGTAAAACACTTACGTAACTCAACTAACACTCACTTGCAACCCAGTTACCACTCACTTACAGCCCAGTTACAGTTAATTTTGTGGTCATACAAATTTGTATTATTTTTTTATATTAATATTAAAAAATTTTAATATTTAACTTTTTTTAATATTTATTTGCAGTATTTAAACTTTTAAAATCACCAAATAGTTAATTTTGTGGTCAACTTTTTTACTTACGACTTATACATTACGACAACCAAACACCGTAAAGTACAATACACTTTCCCACTTTATAATTTTATATTATCAACCAAATACCGTAAAATTTACATACATGTAACTTATTTACAATTGTAAAAGACTTTACCAATTACAACTACGAATTACGGTCAGTTACGACAACCAAACAGACTAAGTGGGGGCTTTGGGTCTGTTAAGAGTCTCCACTCATCTAACTCATCATTTCGAATCACGTTAGTGATATATTTATAATATGTTTAATTTTGAACATCATGTTCACTTATCCTGAATTTGCTCCAGTAGTCGCCAGTTAAATCTCAGTGTGTAGTTATTTCTCAAAAAGAAAAAAAAAACATTACACTGCTTCATTACATATTATTTCCTTTCCTTGATGGCTTAAGAAATCCGGTAAATGCATAACAAAAAACAAAAGTGAAAAGAACAATGATCCTTAAACTTCACGTTTTGAAAGGTAAATGCTTAATTCTTACATCGGTGGCGAAAAAAATATATAACTAAAAAATAGGCGTAAGAACAATGCCTTTACTCCTATCCCTTTTACTCTTGCCAAATGCATCTTTAACCTAATCTAGCGATTAAGATAGCATTATAAATATTTGTATTCTAATTAGATTTTCCTTTTGCTAATTATTTGTATTCTAATTAGATTTTTCCTTTTGCTAGTTATTTGTATTATAAGTAATGATACCTACAAGTAGGGAAAGGATCTTTAAATGCAGGGGGAAAAAAAAACAAATACGTTAGTTCTCATTTTCTAAGAAAAGCAATCTCATTAAGAGTCTGTTTGGTTATCATAATTGATTGTAATTTGTAAGTCGTAATTGATAAACTCTTTTACAGTTGTAAATGAGTTACATGTATGTAAGCTTTAAGTTGTTTGGTTGGTAATATAAAGTTGTAAGTGAGAAAGTGTATTATTTTTTATGATGTTCAATTATTATAATGTGTAAGTCGTAAGTAAAAAAGTTGACCACAAAATTAACTATCTGATGATTTAAAAAATTTAAATATTACAAATAAATATTAAAAATATTAAATATTAATAAAAAATAATATAACTTTGCATGAGCACAAAATTAACTGTAAGTGGGTTGTAAGTGAGTGGTAATTGACTTGCAAGTGAGTGGTAGTTGGGTTGCGTTAGTCTTTTACGAATTACAGTCCAAATAAACATCGTAGTTGTAAGTCATTTACGTATTACAACCTATTATAAGTTTTTACGCGAAACAAACGGCCCTGAACCTAAGCGAAACTTCAAAGATGAGAGAGAAATGAAATAGAAAAGCAAGGTGGCGGGTTAGCCTGCTAGTAGACCCCTCCCTCTTTGAGAAGGAGATTCCGATGAACCGAACATTTAAGTTGGATAATTAGTAATATATGCCAAAGGCCATCATCTTTCTAAAGAAAAAGTAGAGAACAACTTGAAGATGGTCGTTAGAAAATAAAGGCGTGTTTGGCAGGTAAAGTCAAAGTCTTAAAATCTGTTGGGAATATGAAGAATATATGTGAATCTTTGAATTGAATTACGGCGAGATCCGTAGATCGAATCAATTGGATGATGGTTGAAGTGTGTTCTCCTTCCATTGGGGATGAACGTGGTATATTCACATGTTCAATTCCGACTTCGAATGAATGAGATGTTCAAGTCTAAAGTTTGCCTAATTCAAAATCAAAAATGGGACTAAAGATAACTAAAGGCATTTAGTCCCACATTAGCCATGGGATGGAAGTTTAAAATGTTTAAATAGAGAAAATGGAAACAAAGGGCGTGCCCTTTGGGTACTTGGAGTTTTCGCGCGCGATTGGGAGGAAACCATGCCCGCATATGCGCGCGCGTGGTGCCGGGCCCGGGCTCGGGACCCGGCTCGGGTCTGGGTTCGAGTTCCCTACCTGCTCCAGTTCTTTTTGAACTGGGTCACGCAGATCATACCCGCTCTGCCTCCGGATCCGAACTGCCCAGCGCAATGGCTGTCTGTAAACCGTCGCGGCGGTTGGGCGGTTGAAACGAACCGTTGCAACGGTTCAGACCGAACCGTTGCAACTGTTGGTTGGGTTCGAACCAAAGTACCCCTCCCGGAGTGCTATAAATAGCGCTCTGCTTCTCTCAATTAAGACACACCAAAAAACAAAATCTGAGTTCTGAAGGAGATTCTCTCTCTCTCTCAGTCTTGAAGTGACTTCCAAACAGGAAATGAGAAATCTGCAACTCGGTTTCCATAGCAAGTGGAAATTCTGCAACTCAGATTCCGAAGTAACTTCCAAGAGATTCTGCAAAATTCGTTCTGAAAGAGGGCTCAGAAAATTCAACAGATTTTTAATAGAATTGTTGTCTGAATCTGGGACTTCCAAAGAAGAATATTCTTCTACCTTCCTCTTTCCTCTACAATGGGTGCTCCTCTAAAGTAAAGGCAAATATTCTCCCGAAATTTGTCTTATTCCTACTGCTTCAATAATCCTGTGAAGGTACTGGTTAACTCCGGTTCGACCGTACGGTGATTTGGTAGTGATATCCAAATACCGTGAAGGAGTGTTGTATCTTGGGAGACCAGCGTCCAGTAACCCATTAGCACCGGTGCGGGGACATAATTGTCTTAAGGAGATTCGCTTTAAGCGTACCTCACTCCAAATACTGTATAAGTGAATTAATTTTTTTATACAGGGGTTATACTGATATTCAGTATATTGAGACTGACTTATACCAGTCTAATTGGTGTTAGCCAAGGAAGGTAATTGAAAGGTGGTTCTTTAATTAAGGAGCGTTCTATTGAACGGAAAACCTCCCACCTGATATTAACCGACCTGGCCAATTAGATCGGTGATATTTCAGTGATATTGATTAGTTGTCAGATTGATCCTAGAAAACTAACATTCTTAAGACAATTACGTATTGAAGTTTCTTACTTCTTCTGCTTGAAATTGTAGAAAATATCTGAGACTAATCAAGAGAGCTCAAGTAAGGCACCAAACATGCAGATACAAGCTTTGATGCCTACTGCACTTCCTAACCCAAATCCGCAGAAGCCAGGAAAATTTAATGGCACAGAATTCAAGAGATGGTAACAGAAGATGCTCTTCTACTCGACCACTCTGCATCTGGCCAAATTCCTAGAAGAAGATCCACCAGAACCGGGAACTGATTGGGACTCAGTCCTTGCAGTCGATGCATGGACTCAAGGTGACTTCCTTTGCCGAAATTATGTTTTAAATGGACTGGATGACTCTCTTTATAATGTCTACAGTCCTATCACAACGGCAAAGAAGTTATGGGCCAGTCTTGATAAGAAATACAAGACTGAGGATGCCGGTACCAAGAAGTTCGTCGTAGGACGATTTCTGGAGTACAAGATGGTGGACAACAAGACTGTAATCAGTCAGGTGCAAGAGTTCCAACTTATCTTGCACGAGATAGAAGCCGAAGGTATGATTCTACCTAAAACCTTTTAGGTTGCTAGTATCATGGAGAAACTCCCACCTGCGTCAAGAGATTTCAAGAACTACCTGAAGCATAAGCGAAAGGAGCTGAAGTTGAAAGATCTCATTGTGAGGCTTCAAATTGAGAAGGACAATCGAAAGTCCGAGAAAAGGAGCAGTAAGAACTCCTATGAAGCCAAAGTCAATGTGATCGAAGACTGAAAGGGAAAAGCGTCTACTTCCAAAGGCTTAAAGCGGAAGAAGACTGCCCAAGGGTACAAAGGTAAGGTCCAAGAAGGTAAAAGCAAGCGCTTCAAGAGAACCTGCTACATCTGCAACAAAGAAGGGCATAAGGCGAATGAATATCGCAGCCGTCTTAAAAAGAATAAGAAGAACCATCCACAGGCAAACTTGACCGACCATGCGTCGCCAAGCCTTTCAGCTGTGGTGTCAGAAGTGAATCTGACAACCAACAATAAGGATTGGTGGATAGACACTGGGGCTACTCGGCACATCTGCTCTGAGAAATTATTATTCTCTGAATATTAAAAACTAGAGCAAGATGAGCAGCTATTCATGAGAAACTCAGTCGTCTCCAAGGTTGAAGGAAAAGGCAAGGTCATCCTGAAGTGGACATCTGGGAAAGAGCTTACTCTGAACGAAGTGCTACATGTTCCAGATATCCGCAAGAATCTGATCTCTGAATCAATACTTAGTAAGAAAGGATTTAGAATGATTTTTGAATCAGATAACTTACTAAGGGTGGGATGTATGTGGTAAAGGGTTATCTTGTTGATGGACTTTTTAAAGCCAATTTGCAGTGGTAGACAAAAAGTCTGTGTATTTGTATACGAAGCTTATAAATAAAGGAAAATCTTCTGTTTATTTGTTTGAGTCTCCTACTTTATGGCATGCTAGATTAGGGCATGTAAATTACAAGTCATTAAAAAACTTGTCTAATTTAGGATATATTCCTAAACTCTACTTGGAAGAAATTAGCAAGTGTGAGATTTGTGTTGAGGCCAAGTTAGCGAAAAATTCATTTCATTCAATTGATCGAAATACAGAACCTTTAGGGTTAATTCATAGCGATCTATGTGACTTGAAGTTTATGCGAACTAGAGGTGGTAAAAAGTATTTTATTATTTTTATTGATGACTGTACAAGATACTGTTATGTGTATCTTTTAAATAGTAAGGATGAGGCAATAAATATGTTTATAACATATAAAGCCGAAGTTGAGAATCAACTCAATAAGAATATCAAGATTCTAAAATCCGATAGTGGCGGAGAATATGAATCAAATGATTTTAGTGGGTTATGTGCTAAATTTGGTATAATCCATCAAACAACAGCACCATATACTCCTCAGCAAAATGGAATTGTTGAACGGAAGAACAAAACTTTGAAGGAGATGATCAATTCCATGCTCGTAAGTTCTGGAGCTCCGCAGAACTTGTGGGGGGAAGCTATGTTAACTGCAAATTATATTATAAACAGAGTACCTCACAGGAAACTTGGTCTTATACCATTTGAGTTATGGCATAGAAGGACACCTTCCTACCATTACCTCAAAATGTGGGGGTGCCTTGCAAAGGTGCTAGCACCATTACCTAAAAAGACTAAGTTGGGAACAAAAACTTTGGACTGCATATTCATAGGTTATGCATTGAATAGTAGTGCCTACAGATTTCTGGTTCATAAATCAGAAATACCAGATATTCATGTAAACATGATTATCGAATCTAGAGATGTTGTGTTCTTTGAAGACATCTTTCCATACAAACAGAAAACAGATAAGACTTCTAGGAAAAGAACACATGAGATGGCATTCAAGGACGAAAGCCCCGAGGAACCGATTGTCAATGCGAAAATTAAACCAAGAAGAAGTCAGAGATCTAGAATCTCAAAATCTTTTAGTCCAGATTTCATAGCATACGTTATTGAAAGCGAGCCTCAAACATTTAAAGAGACTATGTCAACCCCAGAAGTACAAATGTGGAAAGAAGATATAAATAGCGAAATAGAATCCATACTAAGTAATCATACTTGGGAATTGGCAAACTTACCTCGTAAACCAATTGGGTGTAAGTGGATTTTCAAAAGAAAATTAAAACTCGATGGATCTATCGATAAGTACAAGGCTAGATTAGTAGCCAAGGGTTATCGACAAAAGGAAGGACTTGACTACTTCGATACTTATTCATCAGTAACAAGAATAACCTCCATTCAGATTTTAATTGCGATTGTAATATTGCATAACTTAGATATCCATCAAATGGATGTCAAGACTGCATTCTTAAATGGTGAATTAAATGAAGAAATATATATGGAGCAACCTGAAGGATTTATACTCAAGAGCCAAGAACATAAAGTGTGTAAATTGGTAAAATCCTTATACGGTCTAAAGCAGGCTCCAAAACAATGACATGAGAAATTTGATAGTGTCATGATCAAAGATGGATTCATTATCAATGAATGCGATAAGTGTGTTTACACTAAAACAGTTGGAAATGAATATATCATTATTTGTCTTTATGTAGACAACATGTTGATACTTGGGACTAATATTGAAATTATTAAGTCCACTAAAAAAATGTTATTCAACAGTTTTGACATGAAGGATCTGGGGGTTGCTGATATAATTTTAGGAATTAAAATCACCAGAACACCAGATAGAATCAGTCTATCTCAATCTCACTATGTGGAAAAGATGATAGAAAGATTCAAGGATAAAGGGATAAAAGAGAATACTAATCCTTTTCTCCCACACATCCACCTTCATGAGAATATAGGAACTGGAATACGCCAGTTGGAGTATTCTCAGATTATCGGAAGCTTAATGTATTTGATGAATTGCACTAGACCCGATATTGCTTACGCTGTAAGCAAGTTAAGCAGATACACTAGAATCCTAGTGATCAACATTGGACTGGTCTGCTACGAGTATTGGGTTACATATCACATACCAAGGAATATGCCTTGAGATATGGACAGTATCCACCTGTACTTGAAGGATAAGTGATGCTAATTGGATTGCAGATTTTGAGGAATCAAAATCAACTAGCGGATACGTATTTACTCTAGAAGGAGCAGCGGTATCCTGAAAATCTTTCAAACAAACATGTATTGCTCGTTCCACTGGGGATCAGAATTCATAGCCTTAGATAAGGCCGGAGAAGAAGCAGAATGGCTTCGACAATTTTTGAAAGATATACCATTATGGCAAAAGCCAGTGCCTGCTATATGTATACACTGTGATAATCAAGCAGCTATATCTAGGGCACAAAATGTTATATACAACGGTAAGTCTAGACATATTCGTCGTAGATATAATACTGTAAAGCAGTTGCTCTCAAATGTAATTATCTCTATTGACTTTGTCTTGTTAAAAGATAATTTAGCGGATTCGCTTACTAAAGGTTTAAGTGGAGAGCGTATAAAGTGCGTATCGAGGGGAATGGGTCTAAAAGTCTAACCTTACCGAGTCAGCTTAATGGAAACCTCATTTAGCGACTGGAGATCCCACGGATTAAGTTCAAAAGGAAAAACTAGTTATGATTGACTCAGCAAGTAAGCACTTGGGAGCTTGACTCCAATCCATTTCCAAGACGCACATAAGTGTTTTTCTACAAGTGGATTAAGGATAAGCTTAACGCTTTTAATGATGCCTATATCTTGTTACTAAACAAGTAGAGTAGAGTAGACTACTCTTAATAGGACGATCACCTATGTGAGTATAGAGTTGGGTCGGCTTTTTGAGAATTTCTATGGAGGTTGTTATTCCCTAAAGATACTCTCTGAAATCAAGAATGTTCAGGGCCAAAATGGACACAACCGAGAGCCAAAGTTGATTTGGAAAGTCACTGTGTGAAGTTTGTTGACTTGACTTACACTAACGGCTAACAGTTCAAGACCTAGTTCACTGATTAGCCAGTAAGTCCAATAAAACTTTCGCTATGGAAGGTTCAAGACCTAGTTCACCTATCCTGATGCAGTTTCTTTTCTAAAGTACCTTTCACAATAGAGTCAGTCTCTTTATGTGTCAATTCCTTGAATTTCTATTCATTGTGGGGGATTGTTGGGAATATGAAGAATATATGTGAATCTTTGAATTGAATTACGGCGAGATCTGTTGATCGTATCAATTGGATGATGGTTGGAGTGTGTTCTCCTTCCATTGGGGATAAACGTGGTATATTCACGTGTTCAATTCAGACTTCGAATGAATGAGATATTCAAGTCTAAAGTTTGCCTAATTCAAAGCCAAAAATGGGACTAAATATAGCTAAAGGCATTTAGTCCCACATTGGCCATGGGATGGAAGTTTAAAGTGTTTAAATAGAGAAAAATAGAAATAAAGGGCATGCCCTTTGGGTATTTGGAATTTTCGCGCGCGATTGGGAGGAAACCAGGCCCGCATATGTGCGCCGCCGCTGGCGGCGGCCGGCCGGCGCCAGGCTAGGCTCGGGCTCGGGTCTAGGTTCGGGTTTGGGTTCCCTACCCGCTCCAGTTCTTTTTGCACCGGTCACGCGAGTATCGGTCACGCGGATCATACCCGCTCCGCCTCCAGATCCGAACCGCCCAGCGCAACGGCTGTCTGTAAACCGTCGCGGCGGTTGAAACGACCATTACAACGGTTTATACCGAACCGTTGCAACTGTTAGTTGGGTTCGGACCAAAGTACCCCTCCCGGAGCGCTATAAATAGCGCTCCGCTTCTCTCAATTAAGACACACCAAAAAACAAAATCTGAGTTCTGAAGGAGATTCTCTCTCTCTCTCTCTCAGTCTTGAAGTAACTTCCAAACAGGAAGTGGGAAATCTGCAACTTGGTTTCCATAGCAAGTGGGAATTCTGCAACTCAGATTCCGAAGCAACTTCCAAGAGATTCTGCAAAATTCGTTCTGAAAGAGGGCTCAGAAAATTCAACAGATTCTTTAATAGAATTGTTATCTGAATTTGGGACTTCCAAAGAAGAATATTCTTCTACCTTCCTCTTTTCTTTACAGTGGGTGCTCCTCCAAAGTAAAGACAAATATTCTCCCGAAATTTGTCTTAGTCCCGCTACTTCAATAATCCTGTGAAGGTACTGGTTAACTCCGATTCGATCGTATGCTGATTTGGTAGTGCTATCCAAATACCGTGAAGGAGTGTTGTATCTTTGGGAGACCAGCGTCTAGTAACCCGCTAGCACTGGTGCGGGGGACGTAATTGTCTTAAGGAGATTCGCTTTAAGCGTACCTCACTCCAAGTACTGTATAAGTGAATTAATTTCTTTATACAGTGGTTATACTGATATTCAGTATATTGAGACTGACTTATACCAGTCTAATTGGTGTTTAACTAAGGAAGGTAATTGAAAGGTGGTTCTTTAATTAAGGAATTCTATTGAATGGAAAACCTCCCACCTGATATTAACCGACGTGGCCAATTAGATCGGTGATATTTCAGTGATATTGATTAGTTGTCAGATTGATCCTAAAAAACCAACAAAATCTATCATACCATCAGTTCGAATTGGTTTCTGACACATTGTTAGACTCTACGTGATTTCGAACGGGGAGGAATGAAGCCAAGTTTTTCAAAAATATCGCCACATCAGCAAAAAAAAATGACCTAAAGCCTAATCATGATTTTTTTTTCCCCCTTCAAATTTTGATAATCAAACAATCAAGAATAAAAAGCTATTCCTCGTCGGATTTCAAAGTTTGCTTTTCAGCCTAATAATCACCCCCAGGTGAGAACATGAACGCTGTAAAATTAAATGCTGACCCAGATTCTCGCCACTTTCTTGGTCTGGGCGAAAAGAAGAAAAAAAAAAAAGCTTGCGCATCAAGGAAAGACGCGATTCCTCTCTCTTGGGATTTGGAGCCGTGATTTTCATTTCATTTTGCTAATTTGGCAAAAAAAGTTTGCTGTTTTGTTTGCATGTTGGCCGATCAAACTTCCTCATACAGGCAATGAGTCTTACATACACAACGATTTATGTATAAACTTTTATGGGAATTGACTTGGTCTTGTTTCGTAAGTGAAGCATGAGAGAGGAGTTGAGACATCTTAAATAGGAGAGTTTGAGAAGAGTTAGTTGAAGAGTTGATAACTCGTACATTAATTTGAAATTATTGCAGGAGTTAAGCACTTGTCCTTAAAAAATAAAGTACAAAGTGCATAAGTTTTATAAAATACCAATCTTACTTTTATGTGATTACTCTCTAATTCTTAGTGCAAATTGAGTGCTTGGAAGAGTTGAAAGCGCAACTCCTGCTAACTCTTGTTATCAGACAAGAATATATCTCAAATATTTTTTTGGATAAATAGAAACGACCCTAGTGGCAACGCATAAATGGGAACATGTCATATCCCAACGAGGTTGGTACCCGACAACCTCCCCCTACCATGTGTGCGCAACTCTAGGGCCACTCAGTTTATTAAAATAAAAAGGTGCAAGACCAAGGGGGACTAAATCAAAATCTCGAGAGATAAGAAAAACTGATAAGCAGGGATTTGAGCAATATCCCAATTAGTAAATGAAGTAAAAAAATCAGGGTGTTAAACCACCACGTGAAATTGTCTAAAGAAGATCTATGAGAGGCCAAACAGTAAGCGAGTTGGTTCTCTTTCCTGTATTTATGAGAAACATGAAACAAAATTGTTTTGGTCGGGAATGTGTTTATTGCAAATTTCTTTGAATGGATGAAAAATTACAATAGAACTACTCTAGATTACAAAAGAGAAAAGTGTTTGAGTGGATCTCCTCTTTATTTAGTGTTGGGTTCTTCGTGTAGCGATGGAAGATGATTCTTAGTTTTTGTTACTGGCTGATCAGAAGTTTCTCTTTTGCATCTTCTCTTTGAGTTATAGGTGAAGTGCACACTTTCTATTAGTGAATGAATTTCTAAGAGAATTTATAACTTGTACTCAGCAAGTTTTAAGAAAAGAGTTGAACTCTCTAAGCTTCAAGAACTTCGAACTTCAAAGACTGAACTTTACTCTTTCTCCTCTGTTGGAATTTAAACCTCTCCGAATTCAGATCTTTCCTCTCCCCTTCTTCATAGCTTTCATAGCTATTTATAGGGTTCTTAGGAGTAGAATTGTCCCTAAAATTTCTTCATAATGGGGAATAATAGCCTCATTACGTTAGTGTTTATTGACCCAGTAATAGTTGGCAGTTATAACAGAAACACGACCCTCGTGGGCTCTGTTCTGTTGTTAAAACGCGGAGCTCACAGGATCGTGTTTGATTTAAGACGTAAAACTGGCTGAGATCCACGTTTGAGTTGAAACACAGAGCTGACTGAGGTTCGCATTTGAGTTGGAATGCAGAGCTGGCTGAGGTCAGCATTTGCAGTTGGAACGCGAAGCTGGCCGAGATTCACATTTGCAATTTAGAACGCGGAGCTGGCAGAGGTTTGCATTTGTAGTTGGATACGAGGTGTATTGAAACGAGACCTTCGCATTGGAATGAGGCCCGCGTCCAAGGACTTGTCTTCAGTAATTTTTAGGCAGCCTACAGAACTCTATCTAAAGTTTTCGAAACTCCGCGGTTGATTGAGACAGATTTTTGAATACTTTGAACTTCATATTTATGTGGCTCTCATGATTGAACTAACAATCTTTTGAGTTGATGTGAGTTTGATCTTGTCTGAATTCTAGTTTTCGTGAGTGTACTGTTGAACTACTTGAAACCTCCAAGGATGATCATTGTAAGTATCTAGATATACAATTTATAACTTATCTGAGCTCTGATTTGATTGTCGGTGTACTATTGAATAGTAGAGTTATCAACAACCTTTATCAGTGTATTGTTGAACTGATTATAGCAGCAGAGACATACTCTTTGTATTCGGAGAAAGAACACGGCTCTTGTTGATGTAGAGGAGGGCTATCGACAGTCAGCTCCAAAAAACTGAGAGCCTCAGTCTTTGTAAAGCCCTGTCGACAGCTCCTTCTCAGGAACTATCGACAGCACTCTTAAGCTGTCAACAACTCTATTGAGTTGTTGAAAGTCAGAGACAAAAACACAAGTTCTTCTATACACATTTTCAAACCTTTTAAAATTCAAATAAATCTCAATAAATTTCACAAAATAAGTTCATATAAATACATTAGAGTACAAATATGTGCGATAAAAAACAACATATATTACAAACATGTGAACTTATTTTGAGATAAAAAAATATATTTCTTGTAATAAAACATATTTCCAAATACTAAATTTGTAAATAGAAAATCATGTTCTTAAAACTTTCATAAATATAAAAAAAGTTTCTCAAATACTTTTGAAGCATCAATGTGTACGGATGAAATCCAATACAATCTTTTTTTTGATGGATTCTATTCATGAAATTAAAATCGTGTTAAATTGAAAACCAAATCTTTTGTACTTGAAAATCAATATTAAAACTTATGCGTGAGCTTGAGCAATCAAAACTAATTTATACTCTGCATAAGATCTAAACTCATAAACTCTAAACTCAAATCTTCTTGAGATCTTTTTCTCCGTGTAGACTTGATCCAAATTTGATTCTTATAGAGTTAAACTCTTCTTGAGTACTCGATATGATCTTTATGGTTGAGCTCTTGAATCAACATGTGCTAGTTTTTCAACTTTGACTTTGAATCTTTTATTGAAACTAAACACCAACTAAAATCTTGATTGAATGTCTGAAACTAATAAACACAAGATTTTAAGTACCATAACTACATGAGTTATTCATCATCAAATCTAAAATGATTAACGTTTAGGCTGACATTTTTAACTTAATCTAGCGCTTAAAATAGCATAATAAATATTTGTATTCTAATTAGATTTTCCTTTTGCTAGTTATTTGTATAATTAGTGATACCATCGTGCGCATACAAGTAGTGAAAGGATCTTTAAATGCGGGGAAAAAATAACAAATACATTAGTTCTCACTTTCTAAGAAAAGCAATCGCATTAAATCTAAGCAAAACTTTAAATATGACAGTTATTTAAAACGTTCCTTTTTATTAAAATCCTTTATTTTAAGTCATGATCGAACACATGGAGTATCTAAACTTTAGATCTCCCGCTCAAGTTAATATAATAAAGATAAGGCCACTAACTATTATAAATTTCTTTATATGTGTGTGTGAGGGCTCTGTACCTCAGCCGACAGCTAAGAGAGACTCTCTCAGCTGGCGCTTCGTGCCTTAATTTTAACCACAATTTTGACTGCTGGTACCATGATTGCAATTTTATATGATGACTGTGATTAAGTCGCAGTGTTTTTATGAGGACTGTAGCCATGGTCCCAGTCTTTTCTAAGGACTGCGACCAAGGTCACAGTCTTTTTCTGAGGACTGCTACCATGGTCGCAATCCTAATTACACTGAAAATATATGATTTTTTAGGACTGCGACCATCTTACAGTGGACTGGGATCATATTGCAGTAAGTTTGTGACCATTTTAAAGTGACAGCTGAGAGAGTCTCTCTCAGCTGCCAGTGAGATATATATATATATGGGCTTACTGTACCTCAGCCTGCGGGCTGAGAGAGTTTCTCAGCCTGCGGGACGTGGCTGAATATAGGCCACACATCAGTCGCAGAGTGTGGGCGCCAAAAAAAATCAAAAAAACCCGCCTAAACAATCGTGAATCAAAATGACAAAAATACCCCTTTTAAATGACGACTGCGACTTCTAGCATTGAAAAGTAAAAAAACATTTCATGGTCGCAGACTTAATACAGAATAAAGAATACCAGACAAAAAAATGCTATCGTATAGCAATGCGACCTCCTTCGGTACTGCGACCAAATTCGCAATTTTCTTTCTCATGTTTTATGTAAAAGAAGTAATTAATATTATATCTACCGTGATACAACAACAGTCTAGAAAAAAGAGACGCACTAATGTTAATCTCCGAGAAAGGAAAGATGTGCACCATACGTAATCTAAAGATATAGGCAAACAATTCTATAAAAAGTTAATTTGTACTTCGGATTCTCCAGCAATAAATCTTCAATTAAATATTTAATTTTTTTTTACCACTTCCTACCATACTCAACCCTCACCTGTAACAATTATTATTACTATTCATGTTCTTCTACAATATTGACCTTTATATAATGCTTGTAACTAATATATTATCTCATACCTAAAAAACTATAATTTTGCTCTTCCTTTTCAATTTGATTTCAAAAACTTCCAAAAAAAAATTCATTCTTGAATCATGTCTTCCCCATCTTCTTCCTCTGAACACTTAGATTTCAACTTCAATCGTTCCCCCACCGGTCCTTTGTCTTCAGGATATTCTAGTGAATCTGATACCAGTCTGGACTTCACTCCTTTTGACTATCTCACTACATCAAATAATGTATTAACTGATCCTCCTATTCATGATGATAATGAAGTTTTCATGTGGGTTAGTGAAGAAAACATTATTCCTCTGCCACTTGACGGAGACATGCTTGATGAAAGCATGTCCTCTGATGCTGTAGGCTCGCTTCCTAGCAATGGGTCAGACGAAGAGCTTGATAGAGACGATCCATTCTGGGAGTTCATCGGTGAAACAAAAAAAACCTCAAAAACAGTAAGATGATGAGGAAATAAGTGATGAAGAGGAAGAGCAGAAGAATGAAGACGATGAATCTGCTTATGATGGTGATAATGACGAGGATTAGGATTTCCTGATCTTCTGATATTCAATTATATTTTGTCTTCTTTTAAAAGCTTTTAATTCTATTTTTTTTGTAAGGTCTATTTCTCACTATATTAACTTATAAGCTCTTTTAATTACATATCCAAACTGCGACTGCTGCTCTTAAACACTGCGACCATAGTCGCAATCCTACTACGGATGCAATTTATGGTCGCAGTTAATCATTTCTCAGTTCCCAATGCGACTTTGGTCGCAATAATGTACTGTTTTGGAGTTCAAAGTAATTTAAAGTTATAGTGTATTAACTTTTAAACTGTTTTGGATAACTGAACAGTCACCTAGGAAGTATACAATTTTTGGGAAAAGATAGAAAATATATTTGAGAGATATTCACGTGGTCCGAGAGCTTAAACCTTTTGGAATTCTGGGATTAAATATATATAAAGGGTCATGAGCAAAGGATTAAAAACATACTAAGTTATTTTTGCTCAAACTCGTTACTCTCACTGTTCCGAAAATACATTCAAAAAATGTCTTCACCATCACCACCGTCTTCACCGGAAAGAAGCCAATACATTCAAACAATGTCTTCACCATCACCACCGTCTTCACCGGAAAGAAGCCAATCATCAAATGATAATTTTATGTTTAGTTCTGAAACAATGTCTCGCTACGGGTCAGAATCTGAGCTTGATACAGACGACCCTTTCTGGGAGTTCATTGATGAACCAAAACACAAACATGAAGAGGAAGAAAGCGACGATGAGACTGTACCTGAAGAGGAGGAAGAGACAGAAGACGAAAGCATGACTCTTGACGACGAATCTGATTACGATGGTGATGACGACGATTAGAAGTTAAAAAATGTATTTTGTTTTTCTTTTTAAATATATATAAATCTGTTTTCTAAAGTTAATTGTGTGAATTACATTTTTTACTACTATGTATTGGCTGAAATACTGCGACCATGGACACCTCCTTAATAAATACACTGCGACCTTGGTCGCAGTTGCTGGACTTTAGTCTTAATCAACAACAACACTGCTTCCTTGGTCGCAATTTCTGACCGTAGTCTTAATAAAATAAACTGCGACCTTGATCGCAGTTGTTGGTGTTTAGTCTTAATAAAATACACAACGACCTTGGTCGCAGTTGCTGGTCTTTACTCTTAATCAACAACATCACTGCGACCTTGGTCGCAGTTGGTGGTCTTTATAAATAATCAACTACACTGCGACCTTGGTCGCAGTTGATGGCCGCAGTCTTAAAAAAATAATCTGCAATCTTGGTCGCAGTTGCTGGTCTTTAGTCTTAATCAACAACAACACTGCGACGAGGTGACACGTCACCGCAGCAGTTGCTTAGTCGCAGTTTTTTGGTCGCAGTGTCGACCCTGGTCGCAGTTGTTTCTGTTTGCACTGTAGTCTTATGCGACCTTGGTCGCAGTGTCATCTTTGGTCCAAGTTGTTTTGTTTGCATTGCATGACTGCGACCAAAGGTCGTAGTTTATTAAAAAACAAATATGCTTTTTATTTATGTCCACGCATTTATCTCCAGGCATGTAAAAATGATACAAAACGATCTCTTATACAATAAGATTGAGTGTTACAATATAGCAGTATAAAGAAAACTAAACATCAAAAAAAGAGCCATTGTTAACTAAGAGCAGTGGTGTTATTGAGGTCTTTTTATTTATGTCCAGGCATTTATTTTCAGGCATGTGAAAATGATACAAAAACGCTCTCTTATACAATAAGATTGAGTGTTACAATATAACAGTACAAAGAAGATTAAACATCAAAAGAGCCCTTGTTGAATAAGAGCAGTAGTGTTATTGAGGTCCCCGTGTATTAAAAAACTGTGGACGTCGAGGACCATGACTTCTTCCCTTGTGGACGAACATCGATCAAGTTCACCGGCCAAAAATATTCTCCCAGAGGCTCAGCGAACCTGAAAAAGGACAATCAAGATCTGGGTCATCTTCGTGCATACGGTCATCTTCATCCATGGAGGCAGGCCCCTGTTAGAGACTCTGAAGAAGGCGGAAATTCTAAGAGCAATTGCTCTCAAATGAAAACAGTCTAATTATGGGCTGTTAAAGGGAGAGTGTGAGCCCTATTTATAGCCAGCCCATAATAACCATAATTAATGGTTCATTAATCAGAACCGTCGGCCTTAATGGTCTCCAACCGCCAGCTCCGGTTTGGCATTAAAAGACATTAACGCCTAAACCCAATGAAGAGCCGACGCGTGGACAACAGCTTCGGGAAACAACGAATGGTGCGGGTTCGTCAACGTAGACTTGACGTTAAAAAGATCTCATAAAATCTTTATGACAGGTCGCGTCTCACGGAGTGACTCCAAGTCGCATCAAACACTTAATAAAACAATAACACGGCGACCTTGGTCGCAGTTGCTGGCGGCAGTCTTTAACCAAAACAGCAATGTCGACCTTTCTCGCTATGCATGTTAATCTAAAGGAAAACACTTACTTAACGTACTGCGACCAAAGTCGCAGTCCATGTAATGCAACCTTAGATTGCAGTTGTTGGCCATCTTTATCAATAACAACACTGCGACCTTGGTCGCATTTAACCATGTACACTACGATCAAAGTCTTTGACTAAGGTCGCAGTTTAAATGTACAATGCGACCAAAGACTCTGACTACATTATATATAAAAAAAATAAACTATAAAGTAGAATTTTATCGCAGGCTGAAAACATTGATCTGAAAAGATTTTATATTTTCAAAAAAAAATTTATCCCAGGCTGAAAAGGAGAAACTAGATCTTTCAAAAAAGAGGTAAAGAAATAAGGCGAAAAGTAATTTATATCCTATAAAGAGCGGCAAAATAAAAGGGGGGAAAAATAATAATAAACAATAAGGAAAAGTTATCATAAGGGGTATTTGGTAATTTAACTTCTCCCTAAAAGCGGGCCGCAAGTCAGTGAGGTGACAAATCGAGACACGTCACCGCAGGCTGAGAGAGTACTCTCAGCCCGCGGGCTGATATACATTTCTCTCTCTCTCTCTCTCTCTTTATTATATATATATATTATATATATATATATATATATATATATATATATATATATATATATATATATGGGCTTACTGTACCTCAGCCTGCAGGCTGAGAGAGTTTCTCAGCCTGCGGGACGTGGCTGAATATAGGCCACACATCGGTCGCAGAGTGTGGGCGCCAAAAAAAATCAAAAAATCCCGCCTAAACAATCGTGAAACAAATTGACAAAAATACCCCTTTTATATGGCGACTGCGACTTATAGCATTGAAAAGTAAAAAAATATTCCATGGTCGCAGACTTAATACAGAATAAAGAATACCAGACAAAAAATGCTATCGTATAGCAATGCGACCTCCTTCGGTACTGCGACCAAATTCGCAATCTTCTTTCTCATGCCTTATGTAAAAGAAGTAATTAATATTATATCTACCGTGATACAACAACAGTCTAGAAAAAAGAGACGCACTAATGTTAATCTCCGAGAAAGGAAAGATGTGCACCATACGTAATCTAAAGATATAGGCAAACAATTCTATAAAAAGTTAATTTGTACTTCACGTATTAAACCATACTCAACCGTCCCCTGCAACAATTATTGTTACTATTCATGTTCTTCCACAATATTTATCTTTATATAATGCTTGTAACTAATATATTATCTCATACCTACAAACTATATTTTTGCTCTACCTTTTCAATTTGATTATAAAACTTTTTAAAAAAATTCATTCTTGAATCATGTCTTCCCCACCTTCTTCCTCTGATCACGTAGATTTCAACTTCAATCGTTCCCCCACCGGTCCTTTTTCCTCAGGATATTCTAGTGAATCTGATACCAGTCTGGACTTCACCCCTTTTGACTATCTAACTATATCAAATAATGTATTAACTGATCCTCCTATTCATGAGGATGATGAAGTTTTCATGTGGGTTAGTGAGGAAGACATTATTCCTCTGCCACTTGACGGAGACATGCTTGATGAAAGCATGACCTCTGATGCTGTAGGCTCGCTTTCTCGAAGCAGGTTAGACGAAGAGCTTGATATAGACGATCCATTCTGGGAGTTTATCGGTGAAAAAAAAAATCTCAAAAACAGGAAGATGATGAGGAAATAACTGATGAAGAGGAAGACCAGGAGAATGAAGACGACGAATCTGCTTATGATGGTGATAATGACGAGGATTAGGATTTCCTGATCTTCTGATATTCAACCAAATTTGTCTTCTTTTAAAAAGCTTTTAATTCTCTTTTTTTGTAAGGTCTCTTTCTCACTGTATTAACTTATAAAGCTCTTTTTAATTACATATCCGCTGTTCTTAAACACAGCGACCTTAGTCGCAGTACTGCAATCATAGTCGCAGTCCCATGGTCGCATAATATATATAAAAAAACCAATTTAATTGTTCATAGGAGTATCAGACAACATTCAGAAATTATACGAAGGACAAATATTTGATGACTAACAGTTCACAATTTATGGTCGCAGTTACTTAATCATTTATCAGTTCCTAATGCGACTATGGTCGCAATAATGAACTATTTTGGAGTTCAAAGTAATTTAAAATTATAGTGTATTAACTTTTAAACTGTTTTGGATAACTGAACAGTCACCTAGGAAGTATACAATTTTTGGAAAAAGATAGAAAATATATTTGAGAGATATTCACGTGGTCCGAGAGCTTAAACCTTTTGGAATTCCGGGATTAAAAATATATAAAGGGTCATGAGCAAAGGATTAAAAACATACTAAGTTATTTTTGCTCAAACTCGTTACTCTCACTGTTCGGAAAATACATTCAAAAAATGTCTTCACCATCACCACCGTCTTCACCGGAAAGAAGCCAATACATTCAAACAATTTCTTCACCATCACCACCGTCTTCACCGGAAAGAAGCCAATCATCAAATGATGATTTTATGTTTAGTTCTGAAACAATGTCTCGCTACGGGTCAGAATCTGAGCTTGATACAGACGACCCTTTCTGGGAGTTCATTGATGAACCAAAACACAAACATGAAGAGGAAGAAAGCGACGATGAGACTGTACCTGAAGAGGAAGAAGAGACAGAAGACGAAAGCGATACAGAAGACGAAAGCATGACTCTTGACGACGAATCTGATTACGATGGTGATGACGACGATTAGTTTTTAAAAATTGTATTTTGTTTTTCTTTTTAAATATATATAAATCTGTTTTCTAAAGTTAATTGTGTGAATTACATTTTTTACTACTATGTATTGGTTGAAATACTGTGACCATGGACGCAGACTTAATAAATACACTGCGACCTTGGTCGCAGTTGCTGGACTTTAGTCTTAATCAACAACAATACTGCTACCTTGGTCGCAGTTTCTGACCGTAGTCTTAATAAAATAAACTGCGACCTTGATCGCAGTTGTTGGTGTTTAGTCTTAATAAAATACACAGCGACCTTAGTCGCAGTTGCTGGTCTTTACTCTTAATCAACAACATCACTGCGACCTTGGTCGCAGTTGGTGGTCTTTATAAATAATCAACAATAACACTGCGACCTTGGTCGCAGTTGATGGCCGCAGTCTTAAAAAAATAATCTGCAATCTTGGTCGCAGTTGCTGGTCTTTAGTCTTAATCAACAACAACACTGCGACGAGGTGACACGTCACCGCAGCAGTTGCTTAGTCGCAGTTTTTGGTCGCAATGTCGACCCTGGTCGCAGTTGTTTCTGTTTGCACTGTAGTCTTATGCGACCTTGGTCGCAGTGTCGTCTCTGGTCCAAGTTGTTTTGTTTGCAATGCATGACTGCGACCAAAGGTCGTAGTTTATTAAAAAACAAATATGCTCTTTATTTATGTCCACGCATTTATCTCCATGCATGTGAAAATGATACAAAACGATCTCTTATACAATAAGATTGAGTGTTACAATATAGCAGTACAAAGAAAACTAAACATCAAAAAGAGCCATTGTTGACTAAGAGCAGTAGTGTTATTGAGGTCTTTTTATTTATGTGCAGGCATTTATCTCCAGGCATGTGAAAATGATACAAAACGCTCTCTTATACAATAAGATTGAGTGTTACAATATAGCAGTACAAAGAAGATTAAACATCAAAAGAGCCCTTGTTGAATAAGAGCAGTGGTGTTATTGAGGTCCCCATGTATTAAAAAACTGTGGACGTCGAGGACCATGACTTCTTCTCTTGCGGACGACGAGGACCATGACTTCTTCCCTTGTGGACGAACATCGATCAAGTTCACAAGCCAAAATATTCTCCCCAGAGGCCCAGCGAACCTGAAAAAGGACAATCAAGCTCTGGGTCATCTTCGTGCATAGGGTCATCTTCCTCCATGGAGGCAGGCCCCTATTAGAGACTCTGAAGAAGGCGGAAATTCTCAGAGCAATTGCTCTCAAATGAAAACAGTCTAATTATGGCCTGTTAAAGGGAGAGTGTGAGCCCTAATTATAGCCAGCCCATAATAACCATAATTAATGGTTCATTAATCAGAACCGTCGGCCTTAATGGCCTCCAACCGCCAGCGCCGGTTTGGCATTAAAAGACATTAACGCCTAAACCCAATGAAGTGCCGACGCGTGGACAACAGCTTCGGGAAACAACGAATGGTGCGGGTTCGTCAACGTAGACTTGACGTTAAAAAGATCTCATAAAATCTTTATGACAGGTCGCATCTCACGGAGTGACTCCAAGTCGCATCAGACAACAGACAACTTTTCATTTTTCATTTAGATTCAAAAAAATGACTTAATCCAAAACAACACTTAATAAAACAACAACACGGCGACCTTGGTCGCAGTTGCTGGCGGCAGTCTTAAACCAAAACAGCAGTGTCGACCTTGGTCGCTATGCATGTTAATCTAAAGGAAAACACTTACTTAACGTACTGCGACCAAAGTCGCAGTCCATGTAATGCAACCTTAGATTGCAGTTGCTGGCCATCTTTATCAATAACAACCCTGCGACCTTGGTCGCATTTAACCATGTACACTGCGACCAAAGTCTTTGACTAAGGTCGCAGTTTAAATGTACAATGCGACCAAAAACTCTGACTACATTATATACAAAAAAAATAAACTATAAAGTAGAATTTTATCGCAGGCTGAAAACATTGATCTGAAAAGATTTTATATTTTCAAAAAAAATTTTATCCCAGGCTGAAAAGGAGAAACTAGATCTTTCAAAAAAGAGGTAAAGAAATAAGGCGAAAAGTAATTTATATCCTATAAAGAGCGGCAAAATAAAAGGGGAAAAAATAATAATAAACAATAAGGAAAAGTTATCATCAGGGGTATTTGGTAATTTAACTTCTCCCTAAAAGCGGGCCGCAAGTCAGTGAGGTGACAAATTGAGCCACGTCACCGCAGGCTGAGAGAGTACCGCAAGTCACCGCAGGCTGAGTGAGTACTCTCTCAGCCTGCGGTGACGTGGCTCAATTTGTCACCTCACTGACTTGCGGCCCGCTTTTAGGGAGAAGTTAAATTACCAAATACCCCTTATGATAACTTTTCCTTATTGTTTATTATTATTTTTTCCCCTTTTATTTTGCCGCTCTTTTCAGATCAATTTTTTCAGCCTGCGATAAAATTCTACTTTATAGTTTAATTTTTTTGTATATAATGTAGTCAGGGTCTTTGGTCGCATTGTACATTTAAACTGCGACCTTAGTCAAAGTTTTTGGTCGCAGTGTACATGGTTAAATGCGACCAAGGTCGCAGTGTTGTTATTGATAAAGATGGCCAGGAACTGCAATCTAGGGTTGCATTACATGGACTGCGACTTTGGTCGCAGTACGTTAAGTAATTAATTTTTTTGTATATAATGTAGTCAGAGTCTTTGGTCGCATTGTACATTTAAACTGCGACCTTAGTCAAAGCCTTTTGTCGCAGTGTACATGGTTAAATGCGACCAAGGTCGCAGTGTTGTTATTGATAAAGATGGCCAGCAACTGCAATTTAGGGTTGCATTACATGGACTGCGACTTTGGTCGCAGTACGTTAAGTAAGTGTTGTTTTATTAAGTGTTGTTTTTGGATTAAGTCATTTTTTGAATCTAAATGAAAAATGAAAAGTTGTCTGTTGTCTGATGCGACTTGGAGTCACTCCGTGAGACGCGACCTGTCATAAAGATTTTATGAGATCTTTTAACGTCAAGTCTACTTTGACGAACCCCGCACCATTCGTTGTTTCCCGAAGCGGTTGTCCACGCGTCGACTCTTCATTGGGTTTAGGCGTTAATGTCTTTTAATGGCAAACCGGCGCTGGCGGTTGGAGACCATTAATGCCGATGATTCTGATTAATGAACCATTAATTATGGTTATTATGGGCTGCCTATAAATAGGACTCACCCTCTCCCTTTAACAGCCCATAATTAGACTGTTTTCTTTCGAGAGCAATTGCTCTGAGAATTTCCGCCTTCTTCAGAGTCTCTAACAGGGGCCTGCCTCCATGGATGAAGATGACTCTACGGACAAACTTGATCGATGTTCGTCCACAAGGGAAGAAGTCATAGACCTCATCGTCCACAAGGGAAGAAGTCATGGTCCTCGTCGTTCACAAGGGAAGAAGTCATGATCCCTGACGAGGACTTAAGCCTCACCGAGAACTGCTCTGACTTGATGCACCAGTCAAGCTTGCTGGTAACGGATGGTCAGAGTGGGTATGGCGGCGGGAGATGTGGTGGATATAGTGGTGGGTAGCATACCTTGTGAGGTCTCATTCTCCCTCTCTTACCCCAGAAGTGACATCGAGGAAACTCCATGCTCACTGGATAACCTTCTGGTGAAGAGATGTTCATTAACGAAAGATCGTATCCCGGCACTTTAGAGGGTCAGTTGGAATCGGAGGATTCTGCTGCCACCAGACCTCAAGAAGAAGATTGCTCTTAGTCAACAAGGGCTCTTTTGATGTTTAGTCTTCTTGGCTACTTTGATGTTTAGTCTTCTTTGTACTGCTATATTGTAACACTCAATCTTATTGTATAACAAAGCGTTTTGTATCATTTTCACATGCCTGAAGATAAATGTCTGGACATAAATAAAAGACCTCAATAACACCACTGCTCTTAGTCAACAAGGGATCTTTTTGATGTTTAGTCTTCTTTGTACTGCTATATTGTAACACTCAATCTTATTGTATAAAAGATCGTTTTTGTATCATTTGCACATGCCTGGAGATAAATGCCTGGACATAAATAAAAAGCATATTTGTTTTTTTTAATAAACTACGAACTTGGTCGCAGCCATGCATTGCAAACTAAACAACTATGACCATAGATGACACTGCGACCAAGGTCGCATAAGATACATTGCAAACAGTAACTACTGCGACCAGGGTCGACACTGTGACCAAAGACTGGGACTAAGCAACTGCTGCGGTGACGTGTCACCTCGTCGCAGTGTTGTTGTTTACCTCGTCGCAGTGTTGTTGTTGATTAAGACTAAAGACCAGCAATAGCGACCAAGATTGCAGATTATTTTTTTAAGACAGCGGTCATCAACTGCGACCAATGTCGCAGTGTTGTTGTTGATTATTTATAAAGACCACCAACTGCGACCAAGGTCGCAGTGATGTTGTTGATTAAGAGTAAAGACCAGCAACTGCGACCAAGGTCGCTGTGTATTTTATTAAGACTAAACACCAACAACTGCGATCAAGGTCGCAGTTTATTTTATTAAGACTACGGTCGTTTATTTTATTAAGACTACGGTCAGAAACTGCGACCAAGGTAGCAGTGTTGTTGTTGATTAAGACTAAAGTCCAGCAACTGCGACCGAGGTCGCAGTGTATTTATTAAGTCTGCGTCCCAGCAACTGCAACCAATGTCGCAACCTTTCATTTTAAAAATTTATAAGGGTGAAGTAATATAATTATTAACTGCGTCCATGGTCGCAGTATATTCGTTTAGCGTAAAATTTTTAAAATGAAGGTTTGTAACAATTGTACAACATTTTTCAACCAAAACATAGTAGTAAAAAATGTAATTCACACAATTAAGTTTAGAAAACAGATTTATATATATTTAAAAAAAACAAAATACAATTTTTTAAACTTGTAATCCTCGTCATCCCCATCGTAATGAGAAAGAAGTTTGCGACTTTGGTCGCAGTACTGAAGGAGGTCGCATTGCTATACGATAGCATGTTTCCTCCGGTATTCTTTATTCTGTATTAAGTATGCGACCATGGAATATTTTTTTTACTTTTCAATGCTAGAAGTCGCCGTCGTCATATAAAAGGGTATTTTTGTCAATTTGTTTCACGATTGTTTAGGCGGGATTTTTTTGATTTTTTGGCGCCCACACTCTGCGACTGATGTGTGGCATATATTTAGCCACGTCCCGCAGGCTGAGAAACTCTCTCAGCCTGCAGGCTGAGGTACAGTAAGCCCATATATATATATATATATATATATATATATATATATATATATATATATATATATATATATATATATATGAGAGGGGTCCCTCTTTGAGGAGGAGATTAAGGCGAACCGAATATTTAAGTGGATAATTAGTAATATATGTCAAAGGCCATCATCTTTCTAAAGAAGAAGTAGAGAACAACTAAAGATGGTTGATAGAAAATAGAGAGGTGTTTGGCAGAGAAAGTCAAAGTCTTGAAATCTATGATCACATCAATTCGAATTAATTTCTGATTAGATTCCACTCGATTTCGAACGAGGAAGAAATGAAATCAAAGTTTCTCAAAAATATCATTACATCAGAAGAAAAAAAATGAGTCATAATTTTTTTTTTCAAGTTTTGATAATCAAACAATAATAAATAAAAAAGAAAAACTATAACCCTCGTCAAATTTTAAAATTTGCTTTTCAGCCTAATAATCAGGCCCAAGGAGAGAACATGAATGCTGTAAAATTAAATGCTGACCCTGATTCTTGACGCTTTCTTGCTCTGGGCGAAAAGAAGAAAAAGGCTTGCACATGAAGGAGAGACGCGATTCCTCTCTCTCTTGGGATTTGGAGCCGTGGTTTTCATTTCATTTTGCTAATTTGGCAAAAGCTTTGATGTTTGTTTTGCATGTTGGCCAATCAAACTTTTCATCGTTCCTCATACAGCCAATGAGTCTTGCCCACACAAGGATCTATGTGTAAACTTTATGGGAATTGACTTGACCTTGTTTGGTAGGTGAAGTGGGAGAGTAGAGTTGAGACATCTTAAATAGGAGAGTTTGAGAAGAGTTAGCAGAAGAGTTGATAGCTCATACATTAATTTGGGATTAGTATAGGAATTAAGCACTTGCCTTTAAAAAGCAAGGTACAAAATGCATAATTTTAAAAAAAAAAAACAATTTTGCCCTTACATGATTACTCTCTAATTCTTAGTGCAAATTGAGTGTTTGGAAGAGTTAGAAGCATAACTCTTGCTAACTCTTGGTATCAAACAAGAATATATCTCAAATATTTTTTTGGATAAAATAGAAAAGACTGGAGTGGCGACGCATCAATGGGAACATATCGCACCCTAATGAGGTTGGTACCCGACAACCTCCTCCTATCATGTGTGTGCAACTCTAGGGGGCACTCAGTTTATTAAATAAAGAAAAGTACAAAACTAAGGGGGATCAAACCAAAATCTGGGAGATTAGAAAAATTGATAAGCTGGGATTTGAGCAATATCCTTGTTAGCAAACGAAGTAAAAAAAATCAGGGTGCTAAACCACCACATGAAGCTGTCCAAAAAAGACCCATGAGAGGTCAAACAATCAGCGAGTTTGGTTCTCCTCCCTGTATATATGAGAAACATGAAACAGAAATGAATTTCAAGAACTCTAAACTTCTCTTCCAAGCTGCATGAAACCTTCAAGGAACATCTCTTGAGCAATTTCAAACCAGCTCTACAAGATAGACCAAGTCAGACTCGATCCACAACGGAGACCAATTATTACTTTGAGCCAGCTCGAGCGCCTTAATCAACCAAGCCAGCTCATCTTCAAAGGCGTGAAAAATCGACAGAGGCGAAGTGGAGCAGCCGCGAATGAAACCCATGTATGTCTAAACTGTAGCCATTGATGAACTGAAGAAAATAGATGGATGAAGACTTTGATCCTTCTCTTTAATCCTGCAAGAAACCCTAATGCAGACCCTTCTTCTCTCTGTCTCCTTTTCTTTTCACAACCTTGCAATTCTGATGGATTCAATAATTCTCACAAAATAATGAGCCTAGGTTATATTCTTTTCAGGAGGAGAGAAGAGGGTCTAACATTTACTAAAATAACCCCTAAGACAAAACCACCCATCATGGTTCCTTTATACCTCATGTGATTATTAACTTATATATAAATGTAACTTTAATATGGCATCTTTAATATCAGTTAACTTTAATTAGGAATCCAATTAATTAACCAAGGTTAGTGGGCCACCTTAATGTGAGACTAACATTCTCCCACTTGGACCACTAAACCGATTAGGTTAAAATTTTAGAAAACAAATAAAAGAAAAGACTCATTTTTCAAAATATTTTGACTCCATTGGATTCCATACTGAAAAACTTTGACACGTGATCACGAATTTTAAAAACAACAACTGATAAGCCCAAATTATGAAATACTGTAATACTGCAATTAGCTTGGACCACCAATGCGAGTCATAGCGGTTATACAACATCTATGTCATACTCCCTTCTATGTACCACAACATTGATAACCCTTACTAATTTAGTCCATAACCAAAATGACCCCTGTAATTATCTTATTAAGACTTTTCCTGTTTAACAAACATCCATACATAATATGTGCACACATAATTGGATAACAGGAAACACAGAAACAAACTTTTATTGCGCAATATTGTCAATTATACAAGTACCAAAACATACATTTACAGATTGCTCAAAAGACCCATCCTAACAACATGTTCCTTGAATGTCTTTGGAGGCAATCCCTTGGTCATTAGATCAGCAACCATTAAAGTGGTACTTATACTTTCAATTGACACCTTCTGTTTCTGAACTCTTTCTCTAACCACCAAGTACTTAAGTTCCATGTGTCTGGAACCATTAGAGTACTTACCATTCTTAGAGAAAAACGGCTGCTGTATTATCACAAAATATCTTCAGCGGCCTGGCAATAGAGTCAACTACACCAAGTGCTGAGATAAAATTCCGTAACCATAATGCATGATTCGAGGCTTCAAAACAAGCTATGAACTCAGCCTCCATCGTGGATGAAGCAGTGATAGACTGCTTTACACTCTTCCACGAGATTGCCCCACCTGCTAGCATGAATATGAAGCCTGAAGTAGACTTCCTGCTATCTGGGCAACCAGCAAAATCTGAGTCCGAATAGCCGATCACTTCCAACTGATCTGATCTCCTATATGTGAGCATATGGTCCTTCGTCCCTTGAAGATACCGCATTACCTTTTTAGCTAATTTCCAGTGCTCCATTCCTGGATTGCTCTGGTATCTTCCTAACATCCCAACAACAAAACTGATATCTGGCCTGGTACAAGTGTGTGCATACATCAAGCTCCCAACAGCTGATGCATATGGAACTTTCTGCATTTGACCCTTTTCTAAGTCATTTCTAGGACACTGGCTCCCACTTAATTTGTCACCCTTCATGATGGGCGCACAACTGGTTGAACACAATTTCATATGAAATCTTTCCAAGACTCGATTGATATAACCTTTCTGAGACAGTCCTAGCAATCCTTGAGATCTATCCCTGAAGATCTCTATGCCAATAACATAAGTTGCCTCACTCATATCAACCATCTGAAAGTTCTTGGTAAGATAGCTTTTAGTTTCATACAGCAAACCAATATCACTACTGGCTAACAAGATATCGTCCACATATAGAACCAAAAAGATAAACTTGCTCCCACTAATCTTTAGATATATACACTGATCAACAGTGTTTTCTGTAAATCCAAAAGAGGTAATTGATTGGGAGAGAGTAGTGTGGAGTTATTACACAAGTATTCAATTAAAGAAGAAAGGTTTAGAGTTAACCTTGGTGCTCGTTTACTCCACAAATGTATTCAAAGATTAATATACACTTTCCAATCTCCGCTATAGTAAGGGCTATACCGGGTCGATTCTCCGGGAGAGCTAGCGATAGAAGCGTTACGGTATGAAGTGAAAGAATGAAAAACGAAATGTCTTCTATGTATTTACACAAATGCAAGAAGTATCATAAAAAGAAGTGATGGATTTGTGCATTATGGAAAAAGAAATCAAAAGAACTTGGTGAAGTGTGTTGCAAAGAAAGAAAAGCTAGTAAAGAAAGTGTTGAAAAACTTTGGATAAGAAAATACATGGCTAGCTAACTTTACCTCATTGCTAACTTACTAAACTCAATGGTGATGCTATATTGCCTCATGTTGATTCATTGGCAATAGGGATAACTTGCTTGTTTTTGTTTGTTCAAGTGTTTTACCATTTGGAAGATGAGTGTTCTCTTGTTCTTTAGCTTGAAGCCTCATATTGATTCATTGGCTCTCTTAGATAGATATTCAATGATGAACTCTAGGATTGGTACTCAAAGGATGCTAGGTTAGAAGAATCAACATTCATTTATACTTTCAAGACATAACAACAAATAAGCTTGAAGTAAAGAAGTTGTTCTACAAGTAGCACATGTTTGGTGATCCATCCCCATGTTCCATCAAAGGCTCTTGTTCTAGACAAGGCTCTAAATGAGGCACACATGAGTCATATGGAGTATGAACAAGCAATTGCCAAGGGAAAGCAACTATACTTCCTTAGTAAGTAGAAGAATTATCACAATGCAAGTATAAAGATAAGCATCATCCAAAGAGATAGAAGTTAGCTAGGCAAGTTCTTAGCTAGCCATGCAATAGAGATTTAGCTATCCATTACACTAGAAACAAAGCAACTATTCATTATGTAAAGCAATAGAACTAAAGCAAATGAAATAACACTATAATGAAAGCAAGAAATTAAAGCAAAGTAAAGTAAAGCATACTAGAGATTTGCAAAGAGATGAATGGAGCTCTTTTGATAAATTCTTACCTACAAGAATGTCACTTTCTTAATACAAGCTTTCAAACAGCACTCTCTCTCTCACTTTGTCAAAATCTCTAGGAGGAAGAAGATGAAGACTAAAAACCTAGGAGAATAACAAAACAAAATAGAAGAAATTCCCCTATTTTCTTCTCTCTCTTCTCTGCTCTCACACACAGACCCTGGTCCTCTATTTATAGCCATCCATGAGAAGGATCTAGAGCCCTGGCCGTTGGCGCAAAATCCGGGCTCCAACTGCCTCCAAACCGTCACAGATACGCGGGAATATCCCAGTTTTGGCGGCAAAATCTGGGCCGTTGAGCCCAGATTTTCTGTTGTGATTTGGTTGTTAGGTGGTTATCCACGTGGCCTCTGGAAGATCCAATTGGCGCGCGGATCTCAACTGAATCCAAATTCAAATCTTGAGCTCTTTTAGGCTTATGGATTTAATCACTTTAATTATTGCTAATTAAAGTGATTAATGGGCTTTTTCTCTTTTAAGTTGTGGACCTGTAAAAATAGAGAGAAAAGGGGTTAAAAATCACATTTATTTACAATATACATGGTATGGAAGTGGTAAAATATGCAAATATGTATAACAATCACACCCCCATACCTAGCTTTTGCTCGTCCTCGAGCAAAAAGAAAGAAAAAGAAAGAAAAATAAAATCCTAACTAATTTATTACACCACTTTCGTAGGTGACACGATTGCACTGAGCATGTGCAACAAGCTGTTAAACCTCTAGGTTACCCTAGAGGAGGAGTGTTGTCTCCTGAGGGTTTTCAGCGGATTGCACCCACAAAATCCATAAAGAAAGAAGACAAATGTTAGTGTTTTGAAAATTCATTTTGAAAGAGAGACATGTTTTCGAACTATTTTTGCAAAAATATAAGTGATCTAAGGTCATAAGTCCACCTATAATCATTCTTCCTTAAACTTAGTCTCCATGCAAGATCTTGTTTTCAATTAAGGTAAGAATTTAAAATTGGATTGAATACTTTATCTTTCATAAAACCTAGATAGTATGCACACCGTGACAGTGAAGATTTCTGGGATTTCAACTCTAACCATAAAGCCATTTATATATATATATATATTTATTATTATTTTTTATTATTTTTTTCTTCCCTTAGTTTTCTTAGGCTTTCTAGTTCACCCATGTAGCGAGCCTATAACCGATGACTCCCAAACCAGTCGGTCTTAGGGCACCAGATGAGAAAACATCCCTCGGGTTTAAGGACTCAAGTGAAAAAGGCCACAAAACTAAGGGGGATTATTCTTTTTGATCACCGTTAAGCGTGAATTATTATGCTTCTTGAGGCATAATTCTCCAGCTTAATGAGTGATGTTTTTCACCGTTAGGCGTGAATAATCATGCTTCTTGAGGCATAGTTATCCAGCTTAATAAGTGATGTTTTATTCTTCTTTTTTTTATTTATTTTATGGCTTTTTAGGTCATTGTTTCCATCCCAAAAATTGTGTAAGTGTGAAGTGCTTACTATCTAAGGCAAGAATTCAAGATAAAAATATCTCCCCAATTTTACTTACTTAGCCTATAATTTCAAACAAGATCTGTTATTTCAACTAGGTTTAAGATGTCATAATTAAGGCTTTCTTAATTTCTAAGATACATCTTAATTTTCTTAAAATAGATCAAAACTTTGTCTCTTATTTCAAAAAGTTTTTTTTTATATTTTTTATTTTTCTAAAAGAAAATAAAATCTAACAAGAAAATAGAAAATCTACAAAGAAAAGTAAAAAAATCTAAAAAAAACCTAAAAAGAAAATGAAAATCCTAAAAATAAAAAGCCTAAAAAGAAAATGAAAAATCCTATGTTAGTATCTACCCCCCCATACCTATCTTATGCATTGTCCTCAATGTATGCGATATGAAATGATGCATGAAATAGGTAAAGGAGAAAGCTACTCCCTTTGTCGTTTTGGACCCGCGGTGGTGCTAGGTCCAGCCGACTGTGTGTTGGCCCAATGGCCTTCCACTCTAGTTTTGATGATGATCAACACTCATGTAGTTATGTTTACTAATATCTTGTGTTTCTAAGTTTCAGATCATTAACAGGATATTAGGTTGGTGATTAGCTTCAACAAGATGATTAGAAGCTATTCATGATGATTCCGGTGCCAAAGCTTAAAGATCATACCTTTGCACTTGGAGAATCACGGAGTTTGGACCGAGTCTACTTGAAGATGAAGATCGTCAAGAAGACTTAGGTATCTAGTTTAGAGTTTGTGTTTTAGATCCATATTTGTAAAGCTTAGTTTAGTTGATATGCTCAAGTACACAAAACACACACGTTTTATGATTTGATATTTGGTTTTTACGAATAGTTGATCAAAACAAGTTTACATATGTTATATGTATAGTAGATGTTTTCTATTTATACATACATGCTTTAACTTGGTAAACAAACTTATTTTTGATATCCCTATTCATGTTTTGGAAAAATCAAGTTTGACAAAATACAAAGTTTTGTTTTTGATAAAATTGGCAAGACACAAAAATGAATTGATATGATTGATATATGTCTTGAAATTTTTATCACAAGTTTGGTTATCAAAGTAAAATGATAAAACAAGTTTTAGAAAAACATATTTTTAGAAAAACAGTTTTGATTGTGATTAAAACTATTTTTTAGATTTACTGTGAATTTATGGGATTTTTATTGAGTGAAAAGACCTATTTTCAAATCCCGTATCTGTGCAGATCTGCACTGTGCCTGCCAGGCCAGTTCGGTCGACCGACCGGTCGACCGCACCAAGTGGCCGGTCGACCGGGTCGGTCGACCGATGTGCACAGACGTGCACGCTGGCTACACATTGTAGTCGGTCGACCGGACCGGTCGACCGAGTTGAGAGTTCAACTCTCAGGATGTTTCGGTCGACCGGGCCGGTCGACCGCTAGTGCCCAACGGTCACTTTTCTGACCGTTGGCGGTCGACCGGGCCGGTCGACCGACGCCTGTCAGAGCTGCCAGCTCAGCTCTAACGGCTAGTTTTCTGTTTGGCCTATATAAACTCCATCTCTTTGGGGATTTTGGCCAAGTTTTTAAGAAGAAAAATTTCTGGTTTCTAGAGGTTTTAAAACAAGTTTTCAAAAGTGTTTGGGGCTTTAATTCTTCAATCTTTATTGTTTTAGGTTTTTGGAAAAATCAAAGAAAAGAATATTTTGGGAGATTTGTCTTGGTTTTCATTCTATATCTTTTGGAAGGATTTTCCCAAGTGATTTTCTTTGTTGCTAGTTTTCCAAACACCTAGTTTTTCACACTTGAGCTATCTTCTATCCTAAACTATTAGGATCTTGTTTTTGTGGAAAAAGATAAGAGAAAAAAAAAGAGAAGTGTTTGAGGTTGTTTGTTGTAAACCTCATTGTTGTAAACACCCTTATATTTGTGAATCCCTCTTCGGTAGAGGTGATCGGGTGATTGTGTTGTGGATCCCTCTTAGGTAGAGGTGATAGTGTTTGGTTGTGAGCCTCTTCGGTAGAGGTGTGTGGATTGGTTGTTGTATTGGCTACGGGCCTAACCCCTCGGTTGTGAGGAGGTTGTTGTTGAGAGAGGAGTTTGGTACTCCTAGAGTTGTAAGAAATCCTCTTTGGTAGAGGTTCCCTCGGTGGGAGTTGAGATAGTGGAAATCCTACACGGTGGTGTAGGCGGGGATGTAGAGCAAGGTGCTCGAACCTCGAAACAAATCTTGGTGTTTGCGTTTTGATCCATTGTCTCTCTAACTCTCTCTCTTATAATTGTGCAAAGCATCATACTCATCATCATATCATACTTGCTTGTGTTGAGCATTGATTCATTCATACCATATATTGCTTGTGTTGTGCCTTGCATTTCTTATTGTCATATCTATTATATGCTTGGCTTGATTGTGTGTATTTCATATTGCTTGGATTGCTTGTGTGTGTGTGCCTAACTTATACTCATCCAACAAGAGCTTCACATAGCGCCTCAACCCATTTCAAGGGGAATCAAGGGGAGTTAGTCCAGAGCCTCGCAAGGGGAATTCGGCTACACTTGTTGTATTGTATTAGTTTGTGCATAATTTGCATTAGCTTCCGCACTTAGCGCACTTAGTTTGCATTTAGTTTATTAGATTAGCACAAACACCTATTCACCCCCCCTCTAGGTGTTTTTCAATTGGTATCTGAGCTAGTGCTCCTGATACTTAGGCTTAACATCTTAGGAGTGATCCATTTGCTTGCTAATCTCATTTGCACATTCATATATAGTTTACCATGGACTTCATGACCCCTCCTAGCTTTGACCCTTCCAACATTGATGTTTGGAAGTATAGGATGTCCATGTACCTAAAGACCCTAGGTTTGCATGTCTTCCTTGCCGCCACCAAGAGATGTTATCTTGGTGATTGCAATCATATAGGGGCCAATGCACAAGCCCTAGAGGCCATTAGAAGCACTTTATCTAAAGATTATCTTTTATGTGTTTCTAACTTTGATTCCGCTTTTGTAGTGTGGAACAAATTGACAACCACCAACACCTCCAAGCTTCAAGTCCAAATCCAACAAGAAGAGGAATCTAGTGGAGAATCCGAGCCACAACAATGCTATATGGTCCAAGGGAATGACTCCCTTGAGGTACATTCGGAACCCCACTTAGATAGTGATGATGATGCTAGTTCTTCTAGTAATGATATTGTTGATCCCCATGCTCTAAATGAAGAACTTTCAATAGTATGTGAAAAGTTAATTGAAAAATATAAGATTTTGAAAAAGAAAAGTCTAGAAATTGAAAAAGAAAATAAGTGTTTGCATGCTAGACTTGACAATGTTTTGCAAGAGAAGGTTGAGGTCTATAATGAAAGGGATTCATTGAGATCTCAATTGGAACTTGCACTTAAGAAAATGAATTTTTAAAGTCTAAAAATGATTGCCATGCTATTTTAAAGAAAAATGAAAACTTGTCTTCTAGAGTTGATTTTGTTTTAAAAGAGAATGTTGTTTTGAAAAACAAAATCATTTCTATTTCCAATGATTTAAATGTTTGCTTAGAGAAAAATATTGTTTTGCAAAATAAGATTGATTCTCATGTTTGCCATGCTAGGGTAGTTTCACCTAAATCACCCATTGCATGTTCCACTTCTTCTATGCTCGAAAATGATATAAATTTGTTAAAGAAGAAAATGGATTGTTTGGGCTCCACTATGAGCCAATGTGCCATGAACCACTCACGATTGGAAACCTTGATTCGAAAGAAACAAGTTCCATCTTCTATGCATGCACATCCTCCACGGCATACACATGCTCCTCACGAACACCATCACACCATGTATGCTCATGTGTACACATGTACACATTGTGGTCGAAAAGGCCATCATACTAAATTTTGCTATGATCGTTTACATGTTGAAAATTTAGCCAAGAAATTTGTTTGGGTTAGAAATGAGACTAACCCCCATGGACCCAAAAGAGTATGGGTACCAAAGACCACCCCTCCTATTGTTTTTGATGTAGGTGTGGGCTCTCACATGACGTGAGAGTGATGACACCTTGGAGTGGATGCGTTCCGGACTTCATGGAAATCAAAATGGATGCATCACTTTCAAGGGAAGATTTGGTGGAGATGACCATCATGTTTTGGAGACAAGGAGAGTTGCTTCTTCGGTTTTGGTAACAATCCTTTACTCCCATTTATTGTTTACATGCTTTCCGTTTCATTGCTTATAGCATGTTTTGATGTTTTATAGCATGTTTCATTGTCTATGGATTAGTATGTTCATTCCATGTTTATTAGATCCTTGACATACATGTATAGTATTTGAGACACACATGCTTATTTGATTCACATTTAGTGTTCTCACCGCTTGTTTAAACTATAATGTACATCATGAATCTAATACATGTGAATTTACATAGTAATCATGTCTTAGTTTTATCATGATGATTTTATATTGTGTTTTGATGCTTCATGTTAAGGTTACTTGTTTAGATGTTAGTTTTCATTAAGACTAGGAATTATACTTGTACATATAGTGGGCCACAAATAAATCTATATATGTATGAGCTTGAACGCTTATTTGAACCCATTAGATGTGCTAGTATAGTCTAGTTTTGATGATTCATACATTTCAAACTTGTATTCCATTTTTGGATTTGTTTTATGATTGTGTGTTTCACTTCATGTATATGTTCGTATTGCCAAACTTTAAGATATACATGTATACCCCTTGAGTCATTTGTCTTTCATGCAAATCTATTTATAGACTCAATTGTGTTTAGGGATATGTATGTATACTTCATGTTGACAAGACATACATATACCTTGAAATGAAAATTGCTTTTAGTAAAGATGTAGATTTTCATGTTTCATGTATTTATGTTTAACTTCATGTATATGTCTATCTAGTTCAAACTAATCTTATACATATACATCTTTTTGAGCCACGTGCCTTCATGAATATACATTTAGTGGACTCGTTGAGTTTTGGATATGTATGTATATTTTAGCTTGTATTAGACATACATATGCCTTGAAGATTAAATAAGTAGTTTATATGATTTTTCATGTTTTTGATGGAATTATGTTTTAAGGAATAATTGAGCTCAATGAAATATTTTTCATGATTATGATCTTCACATATTATTTGTACACTCATATCTATTGCTCATGTTTTGTTTCTCATGAGTTATGCTTTATTGGTTAGCGTGATGATTATCATGTGAATTTCATTTTTTGTTTTATTCCTTGCTTGAAGGATTTCGTGCTAGTTAACAAGTTTTCCATTTAACTAGTTGCGATATTCTTCATATGGTAGAGATTTTCAAACAAAATTAAAATTTCAAATCTATCCTTGAAAACCCTTACCTTCAAAGGGCGGTAGGATGGGAGATCATGTTCATGTATGCCCTAATTGAAAATCTTTAAAACTTGAATTATGATTGGGTGGTAGAGAATATGATGTATACACTTGAACTTATTGTTATGTCAATTGGTATCATTGAACTCTTTCAATTGGTATCATTTTGATCTTCTTGTATACTCATATATGTTTTGTATGTATGTATACTTTAAATTCCAAGTATATCAATTTCTATTGGTATCTATCTTTCATACATATATATGTTTGTGTTTATGCTAGTGCTTGAGTTTCAATTTTGTTTAAATTGATTACTTTTAAATTGTTATCAAGACTATGCATGTCTTTAGTTTGTATCTCATAAAGGGGGAGAAAATTTGATTTTGTTTTTCAATTGGTATTTGTACTCCCACACTTTATGATTAAAAGTTGTTATTTTAAACATATGATATCAACATCAATTTATATGTTTTCAAAATGAAATATATTCTTACAATTGGTATCAAAATTTGTGTTTAGACATTCAAAATTTGTTATGTTGTTTTACAATTGGTAATTTGTTATGTTTAATTACAATTGGTATCTCAAAATTTTGTTTTAAAGAAAATACTCAAAATTTTGATTTGTATTTCCTATATGCAAGGAGAGCTTAACATCTCTCTTACATATAGATTCATGTTGAGTATATTATAAATTGAGGAGCTTGACAACTCTCTTTATATGATATACGTGTGTAGGGGAGCTTCACATCTCCTCTTATGCATTACATAATATGTGTTATGTGAATTGGGGCTTGTCATCCCTTCTTCATGTAATGCATATGTGTAGGGAAGCTAACTTATCGTCTTCCTCTTCATGAATGTATATAGCATATAAACATATATTGATTCTTGTTTATTGGTATCAAGATGCTTCATTGACATATTTTTTAATTGATATCATGTTTGTTGTCACCCCTTATTGACTTTGTTTTTTGTTTTAGACAAAAAGGGGGAGAACATTGTTTGCATTGTTTTGATTGACATAAAGGGGAAGCAAGATTTTTACCCCTCGTTTTATTTATGGTTTTGATTCCCTTTGTTGATGATTGACAAAAAAGGGGAGAAAGATTTATGAAGTTTTATATGCATGCTTATGTTTATGCATATATTATGTTTTAATCTCAAGAATCTCAAGAATATTAAGTTTAATTGATTTATAGAGTTTGCTTTGTAATTGGTATCTAGAGCTTATTTTGTTTTGAATATTCCATTTGATATCTAGAACCATTTATTGTTTATGCATACGCATGTTTCATGTTTAACATTCATTGCATATATTTATTGTTTATCCCTATGCATGAGTTAAGGGGGAGCTTCTTTGAAGCTTAACTTTAATCCATGCATATATAACTCCATGAGTTTTGTCATCATCAAAAAGGGGGAGATTGTTGGCCCAATGGCCTTCCACTCTAGTTTTGATGATGATCAACACTCATGTAGTTATGTTTACTAATATTCTTGTGTTTCTAAGTTTCAGATCATTAACAGGATATTAGGTTGGTGATTAGCTTCAACAAGATGATTAGAAGCTATTCATGATGATTCCGGTGCCAAAGCTTAAAGATCATACCTTTGCACTTGGAGAATCATGGAGTTTGGACCGAGTCTACTTGAAGATGAAGATCGTCAAGAAGACTTAGGTATCTAGTTTAGAGTTTGTGTTTTAGATCCATATTTGTAAAGCTTAGTTTAGTTGATATGCTCAAGTACACAAAACACACACGTTTTATGATTTGATATTTGGTTTTTATGAATAGTTGATCAAAACAAGTTTACATATGTTATATGTATAGTAGATGTTTTTTATTTATACATACATGCTTTAACTTGGTAAACAAACTTATTTTTGATATCCCTATTCATGTTTTGGAAAAATCAAGTTTGACAAAATACAAAGTTTTGTTTTTGATAAAATTGGCAAGACACAAAAATGAATTGATATGATTGATATATGTCTTGAAATTTTTATCACAAGTTTGGTTATCAAAGTAAAATGATAAAACAAGTTTTAGAAAAACATATTTTTAGAAAAACAGTTTTGATTGTGATTAAAACTATTTTTTAGATTTACTGTGAATTTATGGGATTTTATTGAGTGAAAAGACCTATTTTCAAATCCCGTATCTGTGCAGATCTGCACTGTGCCTGCCAGGCCAGTTCGGTCGACCGGACCGGTCGACCGCACCAAGTGGCCGGTCGACCGGGTCGGTCAACCGATGTGCACAGACGTGCACGCTGGCTACACATTGTAGTCGGTCGACCGGACCGGTCGACCGAGTTGAGAGTTCAACTCTCAGGATGTTTTGGTCGACCGGGCCGGTCGACCGCTAGTGCCCAACGGTCACTTTTCTGACCGTTGGCGGTCGACCGGGCCGGTCGACCGACGCCTGTCAGAGCTGCCAGCTCAGCTCTAACGGCTAGTTTTCTGTTTGGCCTATATAAACTCCATCTCTTTGGGGATTTTGGCCAAGTTTTTTAAGAAGAAAAATTTCTGGTTTCTAGAGGTTTTAAAACAAGTTTTCAAAAGTGTTTGGGGCTTTAATTCTTCAATCTTTATTGTTTTAGGTTTTGGAAAAATCAAAGAAAAGAATATTTTGGGAGATTTGTCTTGGTTTTCATTCTATATCTTTTGGAAGGATTTTCTCAAGTGATTTTCTTTGTTGCTAGTTTTCCAAACACCTAGTTTTCCACACTTGAGCTATCTTCTATCCTAAACTATTAGGATCTTGTTTTTGTGGAAAAAGATAAGAGAAAAAAGAAAGAGAAGTGTTTGAAGTTGTTTGTTGTAAACCTCATTGTTGTAAACACCCTTATATTTGTGAATCCCTCTTCGGTAGAGGTGATCGGGTGATTGTGTTGTGGATCCCTCTTAGGTAGAGGTGATAGTGTTTGGTTGTGAGCCTCTTCGGTAGAGGTGTGTGGATTGGTTGTTGTATTGGCTACGGGCCTAACCCCTCGGTTGTGAGGAGGTTGTTGTTGAGAGAGGAGTTTGGTACTCCTAGAGTTGTAAGAAATCCTCTTTGGTAGAGGTTCCCTCGGTGGGAGTTGAGATAGTGGAAATCCTACACGGTGGTGTAGGCGGGGATGTAGAGCAAGGTGCTCGAACCTCGAAACAAATCTTGGTGTTTGCGTTTTGATCCATTGTCTCTCTAACTCTCTCTCTTATAATTGTGCAAAGCATCATACTCATCATCATATCATACTTGCTTGTGTTGAGCATTGATTCATTCATACCATATATTGCTTGTGTTGTGCCTTACATTTCTTATTGTCATATCTATTATATGCTTGGCTTGATTGTGTGTATTTCATATTGCTTGGATTGCTTGTGTTTGTGTGCCTAACTTATACTCATCCAACAAGAGCTTCACATAGCGCCTCAACCCATTTCAAGGGGAATCAAGGGGAGTTAGTCCAGAGCCTCGCAAGGGGAATTCGGCTACACTTGTTGTATTGTATTAGTTTGTGCATAATTTGCATTAGCTTCCGCACTTAGCGCACTTAGTTTGCATCTAGTTTATTAGATTAGCACAAACACCTATTCACCCCCCCTCTAGGTGTTTTTCACTGTGATCTCCTCAACCTGGCCTCAATGCTCTCTAACCTGGAGGATTGCTCCTCGACCTTTTTCCTAAGCCGGACCTGACCCTTGAAAATCTTCTTCATGCCTTTCCAGATGGTGGACATGAAGGCTCGTGAATCAGTAGGGGGTTCCTGCCTCCAAAATTGGGGCTCATCAATTTCTTCTAAGCTCTCCTCCGAATCAATCTCCACAGGTTCATTTTCAGGCTGAGCAATAGGTGTCCAAAGCGCCTGTAAGCACAACGTTGTATGAGCTTGTGGGTCTCTCTACAGTAACAGGCACTCGGTCAAATGTATTAAAGATAGCGTCTGATATGAAATGTTGACACAGACGTGTGATTAAGATTGCATGGGAATGCTTTGCACCCCGAGTGCGGGAGGAATTGTCAAGAATGGCACGGAAGATGGCCCGATTCAAACAGACCGTGTGATTATGTGTCATTAAATCATGGATTACCTGTAACACGGGTCTGTTAAAAGAAGATTGGTGCTCAATCCAAAAATGTTGCGTTGAACCCAACGTCCAATGCAATGAACATTTCGAAAGGTCGTGTTGGCTTTGAGCCCACGGTCCTGAATTGTACAACGTACCCCCATGAGGGGCATATAATCTACCAATGGCAAGGGGTCGGTATGGTGGGGATGACAGGGGACATTAGTGATTTCAGCAATAAGTGGGATGGTGACAAAGATATCACCGAATGGCATGTGAGATACAAATTGGTACGTGTCATGATTCACAGATGCTTGATCAATTGAATTTTAAAAAGTAGTGACAAGATCAGGGCAATAATATGCATCGTAATTATTGTTATCATAGACCAAAGAGTACCAATTCCAAGCATGTATTCTATCCACAAAAATATGCCCATAACCCCCACTTTCATTCAAAAGTACGGAAAAATCCCTTTTCACATACAAATTCGGTGCCATATATGCTAATGGAAGTAAAGCAAGGATTTGAGATAGGAAATGCAAACCACCCCCGGAGATCGTAGGGGGAAATCCAAAATAGTTGTGCAGAAGGCACCCGAGACAGAATTTGGAAGAGTTGCTCTGGATCTGCCACTTGGAAGTAGAAATCAGCCAGGCAGAATTTTTCTGGGCGCCAGAGGTGGCCGGAGTGCGGTGGATCTGCGCTGGAAGTGGATTTTTGCGGCAGATCTAAAGAGTCTGGTGAAGGGAAATTTGACAGAGGTCAGATCTTGAAGGAGGTTCTCAGATCTGAAAGGAAGTCTGCGTTTGAGGAAGAAAGAGTTGGTGAGGAGAGTATTTATAGGGATAGGTAAAAATGGGATTTCCAAATCTATCCCTAGGTCAAAGGTATATTTACAACCCTAGGTCAAAGTTGTTTGGAAATGAAAGGAATCCTAGGGAAGAGAAAATTCTAGGAATGTGAAACTCTCATAAGCAAAAAAATCCCTATTTTTTTTATTTCTTAATATTTACAAAAAATGTAAAAGAAAATTATTTACAAGTGTGGTCCCAAAATGATATTCAGGAAAATGCACGGGAAACTATATAGATGGATTTGTCATGAATAAACTGGGTCACAAAGACCCAATTCGTGAACTTCATGTGACATGACTTCCGTGGTAAGAAATGGCTTTAGACGTTGTCCGTTCACAGTGAATATGTTGCCATTATTCGGGTCAAGAATCTCGATCGCACCGTGGGAAAAAACTTTGTGAACAATGAATGGTCCTGACCACCTGGTTCTCAATTTACCAGGGAAAAGGTGGAGTCTTGAATTGTATAACAGAACCTTTTGTCCTACGACAAAAATCTTGCGGTGAATGGACTTATCGTGAAAAAGCTTGGTTCTGTGTTTGGTGATCCGAGCGTTGTCGTATAATTCGTTTCTCAACTCTTCAAGCTCAGATAACTGTAATTTCCGTAGAACACCGGCTTTATCCAAATCTAAATTCAGCTGCTTTAAAGCCCACATTGCTCGTGTTCTAACTCAACAGGCAAGTGACAAGGTTTTCCAAATATAACTCGATATGGAGACATACCGAGGACAGTCTTGTAAGCAGTCCTGTATGCCCATAAGGCATCAGTGAGTTTGATAGACCAATCCTTACGGTTCTGTCCTACAGTTTTCTCCAAAATGAGTTTTATCTGTCTATTCGTTACTTCAACTTGCCCGTTGGTTTGAGGATGGTAAGCCGTGGACAATTTGTAAGTAATAGAGTATTTTCGCATCAAGGCTTCAAAAGCCCTATTGCAGAAATGACTCCCATTATCGCTTATTATCGCACGGGGGGCTCCGAAGCGAGAGATGATGTTTTCTCTTAAAAACTTAATAACAACATGGTTGTCATTCGTCCGTATTGGAATTGCTTCAGCCCACTTGGAAACATAATCTACGGCTACCAAAATGTATTGGTTACCGTAGGACAGAGGAAAGGGTCCCATAAAATCGATGCCCAGAGGTCGAAAATTTCGACTTCTAAGATGGGTGTGAGGGGCATCATGTCTCTTTGTGTGATACGACCCGTCATTTGACACTTGTCACAAAGCTTGCAAAAATTGTATGCATCCTTAAAGAGAGTGGGCCAGTAGAATCCACTCTGAAGCACTTTCTCAGCAGTTTTCCGTGGACCAAAATGTCCACCGCAAGCGAATTTGTGACAGAATGTCAGAACACTCTGATGTTCATCCTCAGGAAGGCATCTACGTATGATTTGGTCAGGACAGTATTTGAATAAATACGGTTCATCCCAAAAGAAGAACCGCATTTGGCGCAGAAAACGGTGTTTTTCTTGTCCTGACCAATGAGAAGGTATTTGCCTGGTAGCAAGGTAGTTCACAATGTCAGCATACCAGGGCTCTCCACATATCTCAAAAATATGCTCGTCAGAAAAATCATCGTTAATCGGTATACTCTCCTTAGGTGCATTTGGATTCTTGACAAATGATCAGCTACCACGTTCTCAACGCCCTTTTTATCTTTAATCTCCAAATCAAACTCTTGCAAAAGAAGTATCCATCGAATCAGTCTTGCCTTAGCATCCTTCTTTTGCATCAAGTATTTTAGGGCGGAGTGATTAGTGAAAATAATAGTTCTGGACCCTAGCAGATATTGACGAAATTTCTCCAACGCAAAAACAACTGCTAAAAATTCCTTTTCAGTAGTTGTATAATTGAGTTGAGCCTCATTCAGTGTTCTGCTAGCATAATAGATCACGTGTTGCCTATTATCAATACGCTGCCCTAAAAAAGCGCCTATAGCAAAGTCAGAGGCATCACACATAATCTCAAAAGGCTTGGTCCAATCTGGTGCAGAGATGATCGGTGCAGAGACAAGTCTACTCTTAAGCTCTTTCCACGATTTTTGACATTCCTCATCAAAGATGAAGGGTACATCCTTTCCTAAGAGATTTGTCAAGGGTCTTGCAATGTTACTAAACCCTTGAATGAATCGTCTATAGAAGCCGGCGTGCCCTAAGAATGATCTAATGTCCTTTAAGCACGTCGGTTCAATGAGCTTCATTATGACTTCCACTTTAGACTTATCCACCTCAATTCCTATTCGTGAAACCTTGTGCCCAAGTACGATTCCTTGCTTGACCATAAAGTGACACTTTTTCCAATTAAGTGTCAAGTTTTTCTCCATACAACGTTGTAAAACTAGCTTCAGATGGTATAAGCATTGCTCAAAGGAATCTCCATAGATCGAAAAATCATCCATAAAAATTTCCAAAATTTCTCCACCATGTCCGAAAAAAGGCTCAACATGCAACGTTAAAACGTTGCAGGAGCATTACAAAGGCCGAAGGGCATCCTTCGGTATGCAAATGTTCCAAAGGGACAGGTGAAGGTAGTCTTATCTTGGTCCTCAGGAGCGATTGGGATTTGGTTATATCCTGAATATCCATCCAGGAAACAGTAATACTCGTGTCCCGCCAATCTCTCCAGCATTTGATCGATGAACGGAAGTGGAAAGTGGTCTTTACGTGTGGCAGTGTTCAGTTTCCTGTAATCAATACAAACTCGAATCTTTGTTGGAAGACGTGTTTGTATCAATTCTTTATTCTCATTCTCCACCACAGTAAATCCAGCTTTCTTAGGCACAGCATGAACTGGACTTACCCACTGACTATCAGATATGGGATAGATAATCCCATTGTCTAACAGTTTCAATATCTCAGATCTAACAGCTTCTTGCATAATGGGGTTAAGTCTACGCTGTGGGTCTCGTTTAGGCTTGGCATCTTCCGTCAAGTGAATCCTATGTTGGACAATGGAAGGACTAATCCCCTTGATATCAGCCATTGTCCAACCAATGGCCTCTCTATTTTCCCTTAACACAGTCAGAAGGTCTTCTTCTTGTTGCTCAGTAAGATTGGATGAAATTATTACAGGAAAGGATTCCTTCTCATCCAAGTACTTGTATTTGAGATGGTCGGGAAGAACCTTAAGCTCAGAAGAAGGGACCGGATCTATAACTGGTTGCTCATGGTGCAAGGGAAGAATAGGGGTGGAATTAGTAGTCCTTTCAACAAGTGATCCAACAATCTGATCAAGGTTGAAGTCATCTGACTCCAACTCGAATTCCTCTTCAGACTCATACCCAACCTCCTCCACATGTTCACTAGTCAAACCCTCAATCAAGTTCACATCAAAAGACTCATTGTCCATATCCCTTGGCTGCTTTCCCAGATGGAAAACATTCACCTCCTTCGTCATATCTCCAAACGTTAGCCTCATCGATCCATTTTGGCAGTTGATGATCGCATTCGCGGTGGCTAAGAAAGGACGTCCTAGAATGACGGGTGTCTGTGCTCTGTGATTTTGTACGGGTTGTGTTTCAAGAACAACAAAGTCCACGGGGTAAATGAATTCCCCGACCCGTATTAAAACATCTGTAATTTCCCCCTTGGGAATCTTTACAGAGCGGTCAGCCAACTGTATAGTCATCTGGGTTGGACGAAGGTTGCCTAACCCTAACTGCTGATATACGGAAAAGGGGAGAAGATTGATGCTCGCACCCAAGTCTAGCAAAGCCCTATTTATGGTGGTCTGCCCTATGATGCAAGAAATGGTAGGGCTCCCTGGATCTTTGTACTTCACAGGGATCAGACCATTGAGCAGTTCACTTATGTTGGAAGCCAAAAAGACTTTTTTAGGGACATTTGCTTTTCTCTTTTTAGTACACATCTCTTTTAGAAATTTGGCGTAGGATGGGACTTGTTGAATGGCATCTAAGAGAGGGACATTGATTTGTACTTGGTTAAATATCTCTCTTATCTTCTCCATGTGAGCATTCATCTTATGATTTGTAAGCCTATTTGGGAATGGGACAACAGGCTTGTATGTTTGCTCATCAACTTTCTCTTTTCCTTTTGACTGAGAAGTGGATGGTTGTGTGCTTGATGAAGGATTATTTTGCATGGGTTGTACTGGAACTAAAGGTGATGACACAGATTTGGGAGACTGATTCGAAACCTTATTATCTACATGCTTCCCAGATCTAAGGATTTGAATGGCTTGGCATTGGCTGGGTCCCAAGTCTTCAACTTCGTGCAGAGGAAAATGGGCTTTGGGATTGGGCACAGGTTGGCTAGGTAGCATTCCTTTTTGTCTTTCAGTCAAAGAGTTAGCCAACTGCCCTATTTGAATTTGCAATTTGTTCATATCCTGCTGCTGATTGTTCATCATTGCGGCTTGGGTCTTAGATAAGGTCTCTATCATTTTCTCCAATTCAGAAATTTTCTTGTCTGAAGGATTGGGTGGTGGATGATGCTGAAACTGGGGCTGAAATTTGCTTGGTAAGGTACAGGATTTTGATATGACTGGAATCTGGGTGGACTCTGGTATGAATGAACATTTGGTGGGTTCTGGTGGTAAGTCGGTGGATGAGACTGAGCAGGGTATTGTTGTGGAAATGGTTGTCTCGGCTGCTCAGAACCAGACTGACTCCAAGAGAAATTAGGATGGTTTCGCCATCCCGGATTATAGGTTTTGGAGTAAGGATTGTAAGTGGGTCTGGTGTACGCGGCATTCGTACTCTCCTGAAAAATTTGAGTTTGATAAACTGGACACTCCTCAAACAGATGATTCAGGTCATGGCAGTAGGTACAACCCGGATTAACAACAGGTGATGGGTTGACCTGATTAACAGAAGAATTTTCCCTGGACTCTAGCAATTCAATCCTCTTCATCAACTGAGTTATCTTAGCTTCTGCAGCTATCGAAGATTCTATCGAGTGTAAACCGGTTCTGGAATTTGTGGGTGTAGGTTTCTCAGTACATGATTCCCACTGGACTGTCTTTTCCGCTAAGGCCTCAAAAAGATCCCAACCCTGATCTTCATCCTTCTTTAAGAATTCTCCTTGACACATGGTTTCAAGGAGCGTCTTAGTCTGATAATCAAGCCCATCATAGATAATCTGGCACTGGCGCCATTTTTCTATACCGTGATGGGGACACAGGGCTACTAGGTCTTTGAAGCGCTCAAAATACTTCCAAAACGGTTCGTTGGCTTCTTGTTTGAACTGCATTATATTCTTCATCATAATGGCTGTCTTATGGATAGGATAAAACTTTTTAAGAAAGACCTTAACGAAATCATCCCAGAAGAAATTGAGCTAACTGGGAGATTATAAAGCCACTTCTTAGCATATCCTTAAGTGCAAAGGGTATAAACCTAAGTCTGACAGCATCTTCGGTCAACTGGGAAATTCTCATCATAAGGCATACTTCTTCAAACTCCCGAATGAAGAAGTACGCATCCTCAGATTCAAGGCCATGGAATCGTGGAAGAGTGTTTATGAACTGGGGCTTCAACTCAAAGTTATTTCCATTTGTGTTTGGGAGGAGAATGCAAGATGGAAGTGATGTGCGAATAGGATAGAACTTGTCTTGCAACGAAACGTTGGTGGTCATGATTGTGTCGAGTGGTGGTGTATGTGGCAGTGTAGAAGTTCTTACAAGCCTAGCAGAATTCGGATCTCGATACCACTCTTGCATACAAATACACAATCAACGTGCACCGATCACACAGGCGAAAAACAATCAAGAAAAAGAAAAATCAATCCAAGCTTTCTAGGTTTCCTGGACCTAGACGACTCCTAACTTTAGATCGCCCACAGGAGGTTCAGTGTAGACTTTGACTATAAGCAAATCAGCCAGGGAAGGTAAGGTTGGTGGGAGGTTTTCCGTCAGAGACGTTCCTTAATTAAGTAACCAACAACCTTCGGGCTTTCGGCCCTCAACCCCTTTCCTAGACACTGATTTTACAAAAGTCACTTTCCAACACTTTTCCCCCTTAGGATAATCTTCTAAGTGAGTCCGAATGTCTCTAGGGCCAGCGTCTAGCAGTTTTTATTTAGAAGCTTAGGATTGTGAGTGCGTGGGAAAATGGTTTTTGGGCTAAGGAAATGGTGATAAAATCCCCACCTTATCTTTCTTATGGGTTATGCCCTTAAAGTTGATTCGTGCAAGTGTACGATATAATAAACAAGGATCACCCAAAGCGGAATTAAATCAAACAAAGAGTGAGTCCTAGTCTATACGCTATGCTTACGTACCTTGCCTCCAGCACTCTTCAACAGTAAATGTAAAGGAATTGAAAGACACGTGCCTAGAGATGCAAATGTCTAAACAATTTTCTTAACTTGCAACAAATTTTTTACTGTTGATTGGCAGATATCAGGTGAAGCAAACAAGATTTAAAGTATTGCAGCAGCTGTATTTTGCAGAGAAGCAAGCCCTGCAGAAAAGTGGTCAGTAGTCAACTCCTCCTTGCCGCAATTCTGCGGCAAAAACCCAGAATTTGCGGCAATTTGGAGGGATCCTGGTCTCTGCTTTTGAGAGCAGAGGCCCAGGTCCACTTATATGTTTCTGCAATGCAAGATTTGCTGTTTCTTCAACCTGTACCTGCAACAGAGAAGAGTATTCGTTTAATTCTTCACTTGAAAACAAATACCGTCGCTCTCCCCGGCAATGGCGCCAAAAATTTGATTGGGAGAGAGTAGTGTGGAGTTATTACACAAGTATTCAATTAAAGAAGAAAGGTTTAGAGTTAACCTTGGTGCTCGTTTACTCCACAAATGTATTCAAAGATTAATATACCCTTTCCAATATCCGCTATAGCAAGGGCTATACCGGGTCGATTCTCCGGGAGAGCTAGCGATAGAAGCGTTACGGTATGGAGTGAAAGAATGAAAAACGAAATGTCTTCTATGTATTTACACAAATGCAAGAAGTATCATAAAAAGAAGTGATGGATTTGTGCATTATGGAAAAAGAAATCAAAAGAACTTGGGTGAAGTGTGTTGCAAAGAAAGAAAAGCTAGTAAAGAAAGTGTTGAAAAACTTTGGATAAGAAAATATATGGCTAGCTAACTTTACCTCATTGCTAACTTACTAAACTCAATGGTGATGCTATATTGCCTCATGTTGATTCATTGGCAATAGGGATAACTTGCTTGTTTGTTCAAGTGTTTTACCATTTGGAAGATGAGTGTTCTCTTGTTCTTTAGCTTGAAGCCTCATATTGATTCATTGGCTCTCTTAGATAGATATTCAATGATGAACTCTAGGATTGGTACTCAAAGGATGCTAGGTTAGAAGAATCAACATTCATTTATACTTTCAAGACATAACAACAAATAAGCTTGAAGTAAAGAAGTTGTTCTACAAGTAGCACATGTTTGGTGATCCATCCCCATGTTCCATCAAAGGCTCTTGTTCTAGACAAGACTCTAAATGAGGCACACATGAGTCATATGGAGTATGAACAAGCAATTGCCAAGGGAAAGCAACTATACTTCCTTAGTAAGTAGAAGAATTATCACAATGCAAGTATAAAGATAAGCATCATCCAAAGAGATAGAAGTTAGCTAGGCAAGTTCTTAGCTAGCCATGCAATAGAGATTTAGCTATCCATTACACTAGAAACAAAGCAACTATTCATTATGTAAAGCAATAGAACTAAAGCAAATGAAATAACACTAGAATGAAAGTAAGAAATTAAAGCAAAGTAAAGTAAAGCATACTAGAGATTTGCAAAGAGATGAATGGAGCTCTTTTGATAAATCCTTGCCTACAAGAATGTCACTTTCTTAATACAAGCTTTCAAACAGCACTCTCTCTCTCACTTTGTCAAAATCTCTAGGAGGAAGAAGATGAAGACTAAAACCTAGGAGAATAACAACAAAATACAAGAAATTCCCCTATTTTCTTCTCTCTCTTCTCTGCTCTCACACACAGACCCTGGTCCTCTATTTATAGCCATCCATGAGAAGGATCTAGAGCCCTGGCCGTTGGCGCAAAATCCGAGCTCCAACTGCCTCCAAACCGCCGCAGATACGCGGGAATATCCCAGTTTTGGCGGCAAAATCTGGGCCGTTGAGCCCAGATTTTCTGTTGTGATTTGGTTGTTAGGTGGTTATCCACGTGGCCTTCTGGAAGATCCAATTGGCGCGCGGATCTCAACTGAATCCAAATTCAAATCTTGAGCTCTTTTAGGCTTATGGATTTAATCACTTTAATTATTGCTAATTAAAGTGATTAATAGGCTTTTTCTCTTTTAAGTTGTGGACCTGTAAAAATAGAGAGAAAAGGGGTTAAAAATCACATTTTATTTACAATATACATGGTATGGAAGTGGTAAAATATGCAAATATGTATAACAATCAGTAATGGTATCATTAAACTTTATATACCATTGCCTGGAAGCTTGTTTAAGTCCGTATATGAATTTCTTTAATTTGCAAGCCAAGTGTTCTTGTCCTTTCTTTGCGAACCCTTCAGGTTGCTCCATGTAAATTTCCTCATCCAAATCTCCATTCAGAAAAGCTGTTTTCACATCCATTTGAGGTAACTTTAAATCATAATGAGCTACAAGGGCCATAATGATTCTAAGAGAGTCCTTCTTTGATACTGGAGAGAAGGTTTCTCTATAGTCAATGCCTTCTTTCTGAGTGAAACCTTTAGCCATAAGTCTGGCCTTATATCGTTCGATATTGCCTTTAGAGTCGCGCTTGGTCTTAAAGACCCATTTACACCCGACTTTCTTACAGTTATCAGGCAATTCGACCATATCCCAGACTTTGTTATGGTCCATAGATTTCAACTCTTCATTCATAGCATCAACCCATTTACTAGAATCATTACATTCTATGGCTTGTGAAAATGAAACTGGATCTTTATTTATCCCAATATCATAATCAGATTCCTGTAGATACACCACATAATCATCTGAAATGGCAGATGTTCTTTCCCTTTGAGATCTTCTCAAAGCTGCCGGTTGTGGTGGTTCTACAACATTTTCAATGGCGATATCCTCATGGAGTGGTGAACCAATATCATAATGTTGTTCTGGTATCTCAGTTTGATGATCAAGCTGAGGGACAACAATTTCTCTTGAAGGAAAGGGTATTGGGATATTTACTCTTACCACCTCAAGATCTACCTTTCTTGGTTCATCACTCCCACTAATTTCACCATTCTCAAGGAATCTGGCATTACCAGTTTCAACAATTCTTGTACTATGGTTAGGACAATAAAATTTGTACCCCTTAGATTTATCTGGATAACCAATGAAATACCCAGATATTGTCCTTGAGTCTAATTTCTTTTCTTGTGGATTATAAATTCTAGCCTCTGCTGGACAACTCCAAACATGTAAATGTCTTAAATTAGGTTTCCTACCAGTCCACAACTCGAAAGGAGTTGTTGGGACTGCCTTACTAGGAACCCTGTTCAAGATATACATAGCAGTCTTTAAGGCTTCATTCCACAATGAATTAAGTACATTAGAGAAGCTCATCATGCTCCTAACCATATCCATAAGTGTTCGGTTTCGCCTTTCAGCAACACCATTCTGCTGAGGCGTACCTGGCATTATGTATTGAGCACAAATACCATGCTTTTCTAGAAATTTGGCAAATGGGCCAGGATGTTGTCCTGACTCATCATATCTTCCATAAAATTTACCACCTCGATCTGATCTTATGATTTTAACTTTTCTATCTAATTGTCTCTCGACTTCTGTAATGAACACCTCAAGGATGTCAACAGCCTGAGACTTTTCATTAATTAGATATACATAACCATAACGTGACAGATCATCTATAAAGGTAATGAAATATCTCTCTCCCGTGAAACATGGAATGGAGAGTGGTCCGCAAATATCTGTATGAATTATTTCAAGAAGCTCTTTACTTCTTGTGGCACCTTTCTTGGTGTGTTTGGTTTGCTTTCCTTTTATGCAATCCACACACACATCAAAATCAGTGAAGTCTAGGTTATCCAAAATCCCATTCTTCACTAATCTTTCAATTATATCCCTGGAGATATGCCCCAGTCGTCTATGCCACAAGATAGAGGAATTTTCATTGATTAAGCCACGTTTAATACCAACATTCGAATGCAGAGATAAAAGAGATTGTGCAAACTCATCATTCAATGAAATTTTATATAAACCATCACATAAAATTCCATGTCCAACCGACATTGAATTATACATTAAACTGAGTTTTCCACAACTGAATAAAACAGAATATCCAACAACATCTAATTTGGATAATGACATTAAGTTCCTAGAAATTGAAGGTACATAAAAAGTGTCCTCAAGATTCATCTGATGACCCGTCTCTAAGAGTAGTCGGTAAGTACCAACAGCCTCGACCTCCACTTTAAGACGGTTCCCCATAAAGACAAATCTCTCACTTTCCTTCGGTTTCCGGGTTGTAAGGAATCCCTGCATTGAATTAGTTATGTGAGTTGTGGCTCCAGAGTCAATCCACCAAGTATTAGAAGGAACTTCAGCAAGATTTGATTCATAACATACAAAAGAAAGATTCATACCTTTCTTTCGAACCAAGCTTTCCTCTTATTGCAGTCCTTCTTCACATGTCCCTTTCTGCCACAGAAGTAGCATTTGACAGTGAAAACCTTTCCATGACCGTGGCTACTTTCCCCATGGTCATTCCCTTTCTTTGATGGAAACCTCTTACCTCTTCCATATTTACCTTTCTTATGGATAGCCCCTTGAGTTACTGCCAACACTGAGTGATGCCCTTCTTGCCTCAGTCTCACTTCCTCTTGTACACACATACCAGTCAGCTCATTCAGATTCCACTTATCCTTATGAGTATTATAGTGAATCTTGAATGCTCCGAACTGAGGAGGAAGTGAGTTGAGGATGAACTGTACCAAGAAGAACTCATCCACTTTCATTCCCAGTGATCCTAACTTCGCAGCCTTATCAGTCATATTTAGAATGTGTTGTTGAACTCCTCTATTACCATCATATTTCATGGTGGTAAGTTCAGCCATAAGGGTGCCAGCTAATGACTTATCTGCAGACTTAAATCGGTTTTTAACAGCACTTAAAAGTTCAGATGCATTAGTAGTATGTGGGAGTGAAGTCTTGATGTTATTGGCAATGGTCATCTTGATGAACATGAGACTGAGTCTATTCGACCTTTCCCAAGTTTTTGGCATGGCTAGCCTGTTCTGCTGTACTTTCAGCAGTCACTTCATCAGGTTTCTCTACCAAAAGAGCCATGTCTAGGTCCAGAACACCAGTGTAAATTGGACATGTTCAAACCACTCAGAGAAGTTTGTACCATCTAGGGCTGGAATGCTAGTTGCATGAGTGTGAAGGAAAGTGGGAACGTTCACTGAAACAAAATAGGACATAGCTCACATTAAGGCCTCGAATCAATACAAAACTTTAAATTTAATGAAGATGAACTATTGATATCACTTTGATTCCTCCTTTGGGCGAAACCTAAGCATATCCAGTGTTCACTCTTTAGGTGAGACTCTTTTATCACCTATGTTGGTCTAATATAATTTATGCTACTTAGACAGTAAGTCATGTTACCTTTGGGTATCCAATTCTACACCACTAAGTTGTATAAATTACACTACCCTACCCCGGTTCCTAATTATTTGAAAGAGACTTTCCTTTGGGCCAGTCCCAATCTCCTAACTAGAACCGCCATCGAGAGTATTATTGTCTTTAATGTCACCTACATTGACAAGGCTTTTATGTAGTTGTATATTCATAAGGTTTACTAACATAGGTCACTTTGGCAACTACTAAATCAATAAGCCTTATGAATACAAAACTAACCAATAATATTCTCTAATCTTTTATTTGAGTAATACTATAATACTCCAATTCTATTACTTGACCAACATCAATCAATATTAACACAACAACTTAAATGTGTAACTTACATTTATGATTGAAATTATACCAACACTAGTCGACTGGTCAAGGAACTACTAGTCGACTTGGAACAATATAAGTCGACTATAGTGGGAGTTCCAGTCGACTAGAGTCAAATCAAGTCGACTTGGGGTCAAGTCAAGTCGACTAACTATTATCAAGTCTAGTCGACTAGGTCAAGGTAATAAGTCGACTATACTTGTTATTAGTCGACTGATCATAAATTAAGTCGACTCCTGAAGTCAACAGAGAGCTCCCAACTTTCGAGTCACTCTGTTAGTCGACTTGGGCAAAATTATAAGTCGACTATACCCTAATTAGTCGACTACTCAAAATATCAAGTCGACTATACATTTTATTAGTCGACTACTCAAAATGATTAGTCGACCACTGTACCGAAACAGAGAGTTCTTAAGTTTCTGGAAAAAATACTTAGTCGACTAGTGTTTCGGGCTAGTCGACTAATAGTCGACGAAGCTGTTATCAAAGGCAGTTCCAGATTACCGACGAAAATATTAAATTAGGGAAAATTAGGGTTAATAATTCCTGAAATTTGATCCCAATTAATTGCATAATTTGAGGAATATTAACAGTATATTAGGGTTATTAAATCCTCTACAAATTCTACAATTAAAAGATCAAAAATTAATTTTATGAATTGTTAATCAAAAAAACCCTAATTTCCCATAATCCTTAATCCAAGATGTATTGATTCTAAAACCCAGGCTCTGATACCAAATGTAAGATATTAAATCAACTTTATGCGGATTAATAGCCATGGATCTAGAATCAATCATCTCAAGAAATCGAATGCATAATTAAACAATACTAAATCACCATACCTGTAGCCATTGATGAACTGAAGAAAATAGATGGATGAAGACTTTGATCCTTCTCTTTAATCCTGCAAGAAATCCTAATGCAGACCCTTCTTCTCTCTGTCTCCTTTTCTTTTCACAACCTTGCAATTCTGATGGATTCAATAATTCTCACAAAATAATGAGCCTAGGTTATATTCTTTTCAGGAGGGGAGAAGAGGGTCTAACATTTACTAAAATAACCCCTGAGATAAAACCACCCATCATGGTTCCTTTATACCTCATGTGATTATTAACTTATATATAAATGTAACTTTAATATGGGCATCTTTAATATCAGTTAACTTTAATTAGGAATCCAATTAATTAACCAAGGTTAGTGGGCCACCTTAATGTGAGACTAACATAAACCTCAACAGCTCTTGGACCGGCAAACCAGTCGTTGAGCTATAGGTATTCATCTGCCTATCCCGGAGGCGAAGGAGACCACCACACCTCCTTGATAGCAGGAACAAGCAATGGACGACAACCCAATCAGAATGTGCATATAACGAGTAGCTCACTTTGTTTATTATGCATGCCTCCAATATCGAGCTGATTTACCAACCAAAGAGAACCAATGATGGAAGAGATACTCCCTATAATCGTGATGAAGCGGGATTCAAAAGATCTGATTTCTTACAAACCAAATGTGCCAGAAAATAGGGACAACTACAAAAAGCCACAAAGTCAAAACCTGTTGGCTAAAATTCCTAGCGGAAACATCTCCGAAAAAGCTTTGAACATCCTGATAAAAATTCAAAGATTTTCTAAATACTTCTCCAAAATAGGACCAAACTGCCTGTGCATAAGAATAACCCAAAAAAAACATGTTGAGCATCCTCCTCAACTGCTAAGCAACACTAGCAAAAAGAGAAAAAAGAAAACCCAACCTACTTCAAGTTATCATTTGTAGGCAATCTATTTTGTAGGACTCGCCACATGAGCGTTGTCCTCGAGGGGGAATGAAATTTCTTCCAAATTTTTAGGGCCGACATACCTTGGAGATCAATAAATGTTTCCTTAACTAAAACATCACCTAAAAACAAGCTCGACCATACAAGACGATCTAGTTTCGTCAAGACAACCACTACTGAATTGAACGGCAGAGATCCAGGTTTCGCTCTTCAAATCCACCATGAATTGCCATGAATGACTTTGATAATAATTTGCAATTATAGTCATGAAAGGTCGCCTAGCCGATTGAGAAATATTAAGCATAACTACGATCAGTTTGCCAAGCCCGTTATCAAGCCAAAAGCGGACACGTGAGTGCCGCCCAATAATCAAATTAGATTCCCCGAGAAGAACATTGTAATTATCTCTAAAACCGGCTAAATAAAAGAATTCTGATAATAAGTCCTATCTTCCATGAAATTCTTGAGATATCTAGCACGAAGGAAGCTGTAGACAAAGGATGGCTCACTGATAAATTTTTCACATCAACTTCTTGAGCAAAACCCTATTGAAGAGCTTGAGACTCTTCACCTTAAGCCCGCCACACTCCTTGGATAAACAAATCGTCTTCCAAGAAACAATGACAACTTTAAAAACATGTGTAACCCCCGGTCTAAAGGAAATTCCTGACAACCGTCTCCAACTCCTTAAGAAGGGAAGAAGGCCACCGATAGATCATAAAGCAACAGATCAAAGAACTCAAAATAACTGAGTTAATTAATGCAAGACGACCTGCCAAAAAAAAATGGTGGAACCTATCCAGTTCGCAAAGCGTGATTTAATCTATCAACCATCGGCTGCAGCCAAGCACACATTGTGCACCTTTGAATAAAGGAGCACCCAAGTAAACAACCGAGAAGTTACCCCTCTGAAAGCCGAGAGCTGGATAAGATCTTCTAATCTCCGAGCTGAGAAGCCTTCTCCAAAATAATGTGACTCTTCTGATTATTATTCTGTTGACCAGAGAGGTCCTCAAAAACAGCAAAGGTATCCAAAATGGTCATAATCTTCCGCCTGGTATCACGACAAAAGATCAAGACGTCATCGGCAAAAAAACAAATGAGAAAGAGCTGAAAAACCCTTTGGGGGAAGCGATGTGATTGATCATCCTCTTCAACCAAACGAGCAATTTAGCGGTGCTGTCAAGCAGAAAAGGATCGTGGACAAAAGATCATCCTGTTTAACACCATGACTGCAAGAGAAAAAAAACCTCCAAAGAGCCGTTAAGAAGAATAGGCAGCTTTGTGGACTTAAAAATAAAAGCAATCCAATCTTTGAAAGTGGAACCCAAAAACCAAAAATCTCAAATATTTTTTGAAAAACACCTAGAGGGGGGGTGAATAGGTGTAAGTGCTAATCTAGAAACTTAATGCAAACTAAGTGCGCTAAATGCGGAAGCTAATGCAAATTATGCACAAACTAATACAATACAACAAGTGTAGCCGAATTCCCCTTGCGAGGCTCTGGACTAACTCTCCTTGATTCCCCTTGAAATGGGTTGAGGTGCTATGTGAAGCTCTTGTTGGATGAGTATAAGTTAGGCACACACACACAAGCAATCCAAGCAATATGAAATACACACAATCAAGCCAAGCATATAATAGATATGACAATAAGAAATGCAAGGCACAACACAAGCAATATATGGTATGAATGAATCAATGCTCAACACAAGCAAGTATGATATGATGATGAGTATGATGCTTTGCACAATTATAAGAGAGAGTTAGAGAGACAATGGATCAAAACGCAAACACCAAGATTTGTTTCGAGGTTCGAGCACCTTGCTCTACATCCCCGCCTACACCACCGTGTAGGATTTCCACTATCTCAACTCCCACCGAGGGAACCTCTACCAAAGAGGATTTCTTACAACTCTAGGAGTACCGAACTCCTCTCTCAAACAACAACCTCCACCGAGGCCCAACAACCAACAACAACAACAACAACCACCTCTACCGAAGAGGTTTACAACCAAATTCAATCACCTCTACCGAAGAGGGATCCAAACCAACAACCCAATACAACAATCTCCACCTCTACCAAAGAGGGAGCAACTCAAGAAATCAAGGGTTTACAACAAGTGGTATATTTCAACCACAAACCTCTTTTCTTTTTCTTTTTCCACAAAACAAGATCCTAAATAGTTTAGGATAAAAGATATAGCTCAAGTGTGGAATCAAAGTGTTTTTGAAAACAAGCAACAAAGAAAAACTACTTGGGAAATCTCTTGTATATGATAGAAAATGAAATACCAAATCAAAATCCCAAAACCTAGTTTTCTTTGATTTTTCAAAAACCCAAAACAAATAAAGATGAGAAGTTTTAAAGCCCCAAAACTTTTTTTTTTAAAACTCTTTTAAACACTTCAGAAAACTGGAAATTTTTCTCTTAAAAAACTTGGCTAAAATCCCCAAAGAGATGGGGTTTATATAGCCCCTATACAAAACTAGCCGTTAGGCTGAGTTGGCAGTCTGACAGACTGCCGGTCGACCGGCCCGGTCGACCACCAACGGTCAGAATTATGACCGTTGGGCAACTGCGGTCGACCGGCCCGGTCGACCGATAAAACCCGAGAGCAGAGCTCTCAACTCGGTCGACCGTCCCAGTCGACCGTGTCTGTGCCTAACAGACGTGCACGTCTGTGCACGTCGGTCGACCGCAACGGTCGACCAGCCTTGGTTCGGTCGACCGTCGCGGTCGACCGACCAGCCTGTCAGCACAAAACAAGGTCAGAAAATTTTGGAAAAATATTTTATAAAAACCTTTTATCATTTCTGAAAATTCCATAAAACTTGTTTTATCATTTTATGTTGAAACATAAACATGTGATAAAAATTTCAAGACAATATATCAACATATCAATTCATTTTTGAGTCTTGCAAATTTTATCAAAAACAAAACCTTGTATTTTGTCAAACTTGATTTTTCCAAAACATGAATAGGGATATCAAAATAAGTTTGTTTACCAAGTTAAAGCATGTATGTATAAATAGAAAACATCTACTATACATATAACATATGTAAACTTGTTTTGATCAACTATTCATAAAAACCAAATATCAAATCATAAAACGTGTGTGTTTTGTGTTCACTTGAGCATATCAACTAAACTAAGCTTTACAAATGGATCTAAAAAACTCTATCTAAACTAGGATACCTAAGTCTTCTTGACGATCATCATCTTCAAGTAGACTTGCTCCAAAACTCCATCCATGGGCTAGGCAAAGTGTGAACTTGAAGCTTTGGCCCTGGAATCACCATGAATAGCTTCTAAACTCCTTGTTGAAGCTAATCACCAACTAATATCCTGTTAATGATCTGAAACTTAGAAACACAAGAATATTAGTAAACATAACTACATGAGTTGATCATCATCAAAACTAGAGTGGAAGGCCATTGGGCCAACATTTTTATCTTCTATTTTATCTTTTGTTTGTATCATCACCCTTTCAAGTGCTTGTGCCAAAAACAAAACAAAGCAAAACAAAACAAAACGGAAGCCATAACTTTATTATAAATAGTATTGGTTACAACTTGAAATCCTTGTATAGGCGAAGGAATAGAAAGATATAACCGACTACCAAATACCATAAAACTAAAGCACTTGTAGCTAATATGTGAGATGTATCACGGTGGGGATGGTTGCACGTTGTTGACCCACTGAGCTATCAGTGGTCACACCACAATCAATGTCATCTTCAAGTCATAAACACAGCCTTGACCTCTATGTAGGATGTTTGGTTGCAAGTAAGTGGGCTGAAGTCAGAAAATAGGGAAACATAATTGCTCACTTCTCTATCTATTCAAACACCGAAAAAAGAAAATAAGAAAACTCTTTTTCTTTTTCTCTTTTCTCTTTTACACAATTATTTTCTCACTTTGGGACTGTTTGGTTGCAAGGAAGTGGACGGAAGTAAGGAAATATGGAAGTATAATTGCTAACTTCCCTATCTATCCAAACAGTGGAAAAGGAAAATAAGAAAACCCCTTTTCCTTTTCTCTTTTCTCTTTTACATAATCATTTCCTCACTTCCAGAATGCTACAGTTAATTTTGTGATCATGTAAATCTCATCTGTAATAAGTTGTAGCACAAAACAGTTAATTTTTTGATCATGTAAATTTCTCTTGCATTCTAATTACAGTCCATTTTTTATTTTTCTTAATTAATTTTTATTTTAATATTATTTTATGGTCAACTTTGTGGTCAACTTTTCCACTTCCACTTTCACATTACCATCCAAACACCGGAAAAGACAAACATTTTCCAAATCACACTTCCCAACAACATCTAAACACCAGAAAACTTACTAACCAATTCTCAAGTTCAAAAGGGAAATATTACCACTTCCTCAATTCCTCACTTCCTCACTTTCAACCTTAACTAAACAGGCCCTTAAGTTCAACTTGATTTAAGTTCCAACCCAACTCACATGAGTTTGAGCCAACTTGATCAACTTAACGCAAGTGGTTATTTCTCTCTTGAATCAAATTATAAGAGACTCAACCTGAGTCCACTCATGAATATGGACCCAAACCCAACAATATCTTCTTTCCAAATGAAGGCTATATTATTACAATACAGTAGCACCAAGATGTGCAGCATCAATTGTTAGTGTTTCAAAAGCATAGTAAGGCATGGTGAAATTTATAACATGTGACTTGCAGAAGCTCCAGTATAAGCTTTAGTGATAACTCTCATTTTCTATCAAAATCAGAAGAAAATTCTTCTCCTCTCTATTGTTTACAACAGAAAACACTCATGCAATATCTCGAGATTGACGATAAATATCTGTGTTCTATTGGATTTAGAAAAGAACAAGCACATACTATTTTTAAGATTTGTAATTTACACTTGTAACAATAATTCATAATTAAAACTTACCCTTGTAACAATAATTCATAATTAAAACACCAACAATCTACTAAATTGAGAGACAAAGGACACATTTTTCTCCTTTATTTTTTTTCTTCCCAAACTCTGAAACAGCCATGTTCAAAGTTTTGATGCCTTGTTTTCTTTCCTCTTTATGAATAGTTGCCTTCAATCTTCTCTCCAAATTTGTTCCATCCTATTTGCCTTGAGAATAGAGTTTTAAGAAACATTTTCAGTTAAGGACCTACTTGGATGGCCAGAAAGTGGAGGAAAAGTGAGATTTTGATGAGTCCCACTGTCATTATTCCCAACTTTTACAAATTCCTGTTTGCTAGAAAAATCAAAAACCTTAACATCGTTAAAATGTTAACGATTTTCTCAGTCCTCTTTCAGCCCAAAAATGAGAGAACTTGCGAGAAACTGTCAGCGCGGGGTGCACTAACAAGCCCTCCAATGAAAAGCTTGAGAAACTGAAACTTCTCAGTTTCTCTCCTCTCCTTTTCCAGCCAAACGAGCCTAAGCTGTTCCGAGAGACAATCACTGAGGATTTAATTAATTGCACTTTTTTAACAAAGAAAAGAATATGGCCAGATTTGAATTTTAAGGTAAGATCTCTCATAATTTAATGCAATTTTCTATCATCAAATCAAATCTCAGAATCCTACAATTCATGTCCTAGCATCAGCATTAGCCAGAAAGACCAGTTCCAATGGTGACACAATTTTTCTCATATTTAATGTTTGATTTTTGGTTTATAGATACTTGAAATAATATAGATCAACTTCAACGGAGTGGATCATGTATTCGAATGTCGGAGGGTTGAATTTGAGTGGGAAGGATCCGGGCTCGAATCCTTTTGAAAGGACACAAGTATATATATATATATATATATATATATATATATATATATATATATATCTTCTCCTGTGATCCTATCAAATTAGATGTAGAAATGTTAGATTTAAAAAGATATATATGGGTGGTGTGTCTTAAATTTGTTCTTCTTATTATAAATCACATGTCTTATATATTATCATCAAAACCCTCACCTAATTTTCTAAATAAAAAAAATCATGTGCTAATCTATTACAAATAACAGCCTAGTTTTAAAAGAATAACTCTGATTTTTTTATGTGAATGCGAGTTAACCCATCTCACTTGTGGTGACATTTTTCCATTTTAGGCGGGAGATTCTAAATTTGATTTCCACAATTGTCGAACAGGTAGTTGGCTTGGTTAATATATATTAGCTAGAGCTTTGCTCTATCTTTTTTTCCTCAAAAATTCTAGGTTTTTATGTGTGCATCTTAGCTTTGTTGAGAGACAATTACTTATGCCTATTTTATGTATCCTTTAACTCTTCCCTCTAACATCATTTTGTTGGCGGAAGGAATAACACCACTTCAAGATCTTGTTCTTGAAGGTAAGAGAAAACAATCACACAAAAATAATGCAACCACAAAGATGAACACAATGATTTATGTGGAAAATTCAAAAGGGAAACACCGCGGGTTGAGCTTGAGGCTCGGAGAGGGCTTCACTATGATGGAATCAGCAATAGGATAGAAGGCACTTGGCACATCCGAATGCGCCAACTTCTATCGCACACAACTTAAACACACTCTTCAACTCAACCTAGAGTCCTCTTCTAGACTCTCTATACTTTCAAGAGAAACAAGAGACACTCTCCTTCAAGTTTTGGATGCTTGGATACTTCTCCAATCTTAGATACTTCTCCACAACAAGGAGCATACCTATTTATGGGCCTTGATGAAACTTTCTAGGTCCACCGCTTCGTCTTCCCACATCCATGAATGCTAAGGAGCACTTGGGAATCCACCAGTTCAGTCAAAGAGTCACAAAACTCTTTGAATTCCTCATGCACTGGATAGGGTACTTCGAATGACGATAGCTCCATTAATACTACTTCGTTTTGAGTGATTCAAAGCCTGAAGTAAACCTTATATGTACCCTACAACTTCTCTGTTGAAGTTCAAGTCAAATGATGACTGCACCATACTCGAAAAGTTCATGCAAAATTGAATATTATGCAGAAAACTGCAGCACTAGTTAAGTTGGAAATCAGGCCAACTCCAACAATCTCCACCTTGGCGAGATATCTGACACCACTTGGAATTGTCCGCTGCCTCTGCCTTCGTTCGTACTTTGAAGTAACACAAAATATTCTGTAGTCCCGATCACACACCTTCGGAACATGATACATCAGAGTGAAAGACTCCGGCATATCAAAGCGGAGTTCCGCTCTCACATCTGCTGCAACTCCTTCACCTTGGTGAGTGCTAACTCACCTCCACACACCTCTGATGACTAGGTGCACTTGTCAGCTAGCAAATCTTCAGATTTAATAAGCTCAAGCAATACTTGAACTTCTCCGTCGTAACTGGTTTGTTAAGAAGTCGGACGCATTCTTGTCTGTGTGAATTTTCTTCACCTCAACTTCTCAGAAATTGAGCCAATCTCAAATCCGGTAATAGCGGACTTCAATGTTTTTGTTCTTGCATGAAATACTTGATTATTCGCAATACAAATAGCACTTTGGCTATCACATTTGATTGTCACAGATTTTTGCTGTAGATCTAAAACACATGCCAAACCTTTAAGCTAAATAGCTTCCTTTGCAGCTTCCGTCAAAGCAATGTATTCGCCTTCCATCGTAGACGAAACACTAATCGATTGAAGCATAGATCTCCAAGATACAGGTCCTCCACTGCAAGTGAAAACATACCCCGTTGTAGACTGACGCTTGTCCAAATCTCCCGCATAATCAGAGTCGACGAAACCAGTGATGCACGCATCTCCATGTTGTCTTTCAAACATGATGTCCTTATTTCTTGTGCTCTTCAAATACTTAAGTATCCATTTGATAGCTTGCCAATGATCTCTACCGGAATTTGACATATACTTGGACACCACGCTCAAAACTTGAGCGAGATCCGGCCTTGTGCACACCATCGCGCATATTAAGTACCCAACTGCGCTTGTATATGGAATATTCTTCATTTCTTCAAGTTCGGCTTCGGTAGACGGACTTTGATTTACACTTAAATTGAAGTGTGAATCTAATGGAGTGGACACGGGCTTGGCATTTACCATGTTAAAGTTCTCAAGTACCTTTTCAATATACTTGTCTTGAGAAAGATACAGCCTCCCATTTCCCGGTCTCCTTAATCTCCATTCCGAGGATTTTCTTGGCGGCACCAAGATCCTTCATGTCAAACTCGGAATTCAATATTCCCTTGAGTTCATTTATCTTGACATATCTTGACATGCAATCAACATGTCATCCACATATAACATCAAGATAATCATGTGGCCATCATCAAATGCGCGTGAGTAAACACAACAATCATACTCACCTCTCTTGTAGCTAATTTGGAGCTTGAAGGTGTCAAAGCGCTTGTACTATTGTCTTGAAGATTACTTGAGCCCATACAAGGACTTCCTTAATCTGCACGCAAGGTCTTCCTTTCTAGCTTCTATGAATCCTTTCGGTTGAGACATATAGATTGTTTCCTCCAAATCTCCGTGAAGAAAAGTCGTCTTCACGTCAAGCCGTTCCAGCTCCATGTTAAGCTGTGCTACAAGAGATAGTAACACTCGAATAGATGTATGCTTGACCACCGGCAAGAAGATTTCGTCATAATCTACTCCCTCTTTCTGTGGGAACCCCTTCGTAACTAACCTTGCTTTATAGGTAGGAGCCTCCTTATCATTGATGCTTTCTTTCTTCCGAACCACTTGGAGTCGATGACCTTCCAGTCTTTAGGTTTCGGAGCTAACTCCCAAACAGAGTTCTTATGGAGTGATTCCATTTTCGCCGATATAGCATCCATCCATTCTTGTCGCGTATCGCTTTCCACTGCTTCTTTAAAAAAATGATGGATTGTCTCTGCTAGCTAAGAGAGCATAGCAAACTTCATTCTCCTATCCAAACCGTCGCGGAGGATTGATGACTCTTCTCGGTTTCAATTGTGCTATGCTTGTAGGTTCAGCTTGAACCTCTTCCTGTGCTCGTTTCTCTTCTGGTGCTTCATGCTCTCCTGGTGATTGCTCCACCTCAGCATGATTTTCTGGGATAGATTCTCCTTTTGACAAAGGAACTTTGGTATGTTTCTATTTATGAACCTCTTCTTTGTCAACATTTTTTGCTCCAAGCCTTTCATCAAATATGACATCTCTACTTAGCACCTTCTTCTTGTTCTTCAGATCCCATAGCCTGTAGCCCTTCACGCCCATCTCGAAATCGAGAAAAATACACTTGAATGACTTTGGCTTCATCTTGTTCCGTTCATCACTGGGAATATGAACGTACGACTTGCATCCAAAAACCTTTAAAGTAGAATAGTTGATGTCCTTACTTAATCAAACTTCTTCAGCACATCTGGAATCGAGCAATTTTGATGGTGATCTATTAACCAAGAAGATAGCATGGTTAATAGACTCAGCCCAAAAAGATTCGGGCAACCCCGCATGAAGTCTCATGCATCTCTCTCTCTCTCTCTCTCTCTCTCTCTCCATGAGAGTCCGGTTCATCCTTTCCACTGCGCTGTTCTGCTGCGGAGTCTTCTTCATGATGAAGTGACGAGTAATACCTTATTTCTTGCAAAACTCCATGAATCTCTCGTCACGATATTCACCTCCGTTGTCACTATGCAAGTACTTGATCTTGCACCCTGTTTGATTCTCTACTTCGGCCTTCTATTCTTTGAACTTTGCAAAGACTTCTGATTTCTCCCCCATGAAGTAAACCCAGATCTTTTGTGAATAATCATCCACGAAAATTACAAAATAGCGAGCACCTCTATGTGATCTTATCGGTCCCAGCCCCCACACATCGGAGTGAATGTAGTCGAGAATCCCCTTTGCACAATTCTCCTTGTTCATAAGATTGAACGATGCTTTGCATTGCTTTCTAAGCACACAATCTTGCAGAAATCTAGCTTGCAAGACTTCAAACCCTTTAATAGCTTTCGCTTGTGCAGCTCCTCCATACCTCGCTCACTTATATGGCCAAGATGATGGTGCCATAGATGAGCTGAGTCATTATTCGAGATCTCCGGTGTGGATATAGCAGCTCCACCTGAGATGGTATCTCCCATGAGCTTGTACAGGTTGTTGGAAAGCTTCTCTCCTTGCATAATCACCAGCGACCCCTTGCAAATCTTGATCTTGCCTCCACTTGAAGAGTAAGTAAGGCCGCTTGCGTCAAGGTGCCCAAAGAGATCAGATTCTTCTTGAGAGCAGGAACATGTCGCACATTGCCGAAAGTACGAATAATGTCGTCATACATCTTTACTTTCACCGTGCCAAAACCAATGACCTTGCACGCAGCATTGTTCCCCATGAGGACTTCACCTCCATCCTTCTTCGCGTATCTATCAAACCAATCCTTGTTTGCATACATATGGAAGGTACAACCAGAATCAAAAATCCATGAATCTAAAATCAGTTTACCTGATGAAACTGAAAAAAGTTCTGCTTTGTTCTCCATTGCAACTCCAACCGTAGAAGAGTTCTCGGGCTTCTTTTCTTCCTTCAGATCGGCTTTGAACTTTTGATAATTCTTCTTGATGTGACCCTTCTTGTGGCAGTAGTAGCACTCCACATCTTTACGGCTCTGAAATTTTGATCTTCTGCGGTTGTTGGACTTGCCAACTCTCTCCTTGGATCGACCTCGATGATCATTTGATCCCTTGACGAGTAAGCCTTTACTTTTCATGTCATCACTCGAGCTTTTGTTAATCTTGATATAAGAAATGATGTCTTGGACAACCTCCTCGAACCGAAGAGTCTCCTTGCCGAACATGAGTGTGGTCCGGAAATGCTTGAAGGACGATGGCATGAACCGTAACAAAAGCAAAGCTTTATCTTCCTCCTCGTACTTGACCTTCACTCGCAACAAATCATTAATGCAATAGCTGAATACATTGAGATGTTCCATAATATCATCTCCTTCTTCCATACGAAGATTATACAATTGAACTTTTAAGAAAAGTTTGTTAGAGAGAGTCTTATCCATGTAAAGCTTCTCTAGTTTCTCCCCCGTGCGCTTGGCGGTCGTCTCTTCCATGACATTGTAAGTCACCTCATCAGATAAGCGTAGCTTAATGGAGCTCATCGCCTGAGATCCGCCTTGCTCCAAGCCTCCGTGGACATTGCCTCCGGCTTGTGCTCAACATCCAAAATGCACGTGTCTAGATCTTACTGTATCAAGATATTCTTCATCTTTTGTTGTCATAATGTGAAGTTGCTCCGCCCATCGAATGGCTTCAACTCAACTTTCACACCGTCGATTGTTGACTACTTTGCAGCCATGTAGAACACTACAACCTGGCTCTGATACCACTTGTTGGTAGAAGGAATAACACTAGTTCAAGATCATGTTCTTGATGGTAAGAGAAAACAATCACATAAAAAAATGCAACCATAAAGATGAACTCAATGATTTATGTGAAAAACCTAAAAGGGAAAACTACGGGTTGAGCTTGAGGCTCCGAGAGGACTTCACTATGATGTAATCAGCAAAAAGGTACAAGGTACTTGGCACACCCTACTACGCCAACTTCTGTCACACGCAACTTAAACACACTCTCCAACTCAACCTAGAGTCCTCTTCTACACTCTCTATACTTTCAAGAGAAATAAGAGACACTCCCCTTCAAGTTTTGGATGCTTAGATACTTCTCCAATCTTGGATACTTCTCTACAGTAAAGAGCATGCCTATTTATAGGCCTTGATGAACCTTTTAGGTCCACCGCTTCATCTTCCCACATTCATGAATGCTAAGGAGCACTTGGGAATCCACCAATTCAGTCAAAGAGTCACAAAGCTCTTTGAATTCCACGTGCACTAGATAGGGTACTTCGAACGACGAAAACTCTATAAATACTACTTCATTTTGAGTGATTCAAAGCTTAAAGTAAATCTTACATGTAACCCTACAACTTCTCTGTTGAAGTCCAAGTCAAATGATGACTGCACCATGCTCAAAAAGTCCATGCAAAATTGAATATAATATTCTAACACAAAACTATTTATGAGTTCTGCTCAATATATAAATTGCAATCATCCATATTTATTTTCATTTATCAAAGTGTATCATTATCTACTGTCACTAGCACTAACTCACAATTACTAATAAAATCAGAGTTTACAAAAGGAATCACATTCTACAATAAATACATACATTATCTCAGGAGAACATCCTTGCAGTTCTAAGTCGGACCTTCGCCTTACCGTGATCTGAAAACATCAATCTGTGGTGGGGTGAGTTCTACAGCTCAGTAAGTAAATTCAGTCAAATTAGAGTTTGTATTATAATACCATTGTAATTCAAGTATGACGCAGTTGAACAAACTTCAAGAATTAGTTTCAATTATCTTCCTATTTATGGTTGATACTGCGGCTTAATGGATCATAGATTCTTTCTATTATCTAATACTTGTTATATGCATTCTTCTTGGCACACCTGACCAATTTTATTAATGTACAATATCATGTATTATACAATACTTGATCTAATCGTCTATCTCTTATAATCACCTCTCCTATATTCAGTTCGTAGCATATTCGTATTTCATATATAACTCACGGTCACAACACAACCCTCGGAGTGTATAATCTTACTCACTAGATTAGTTTACAGTTCGTTATTGTCCCCCAATATATATAAGACATCACACACTACTCACGATAGTATCCAAATATAACTGTATATTCATACATGAGGCAATCATATCCATATACCGGATGTCATAATAATTTATTTATTAGATATCATAAACAACTATATACACATACTAGGTGCCATATATATAAAAACATCCATAGTTCAGATATCATAAACAATCATATCAATATACCAGATATCATAAATAGCCACACTATATACCAGATGTCATAAATAATCACATTCATAACCGGATGACATAAATAGCCACATTCATATACTGAATGTCACATACATTCATACATACTTTAATAAAATAATAGCAATACTCTCATTCGATCACTTCTGGTTCAACCCAGTCCCTTCTTTCGATGCAATAAATAATAATACTCCCCTTCGATCACCTTCGGTTCAACCCGTTTCCTTCCTCCGATACAATAAATAATAGCAACATTCCCCTTCGATCATCTCCGGTTCAACCCGGTCCCTTCCTTCGATACAATAAATAATAACAACACTCCCCTTCGATCACCTCCGGTTCAAACTGGTCTCTTCCTCCAATATAATAAATGATATCATACAATAAATGACATGCATGCATACAGCTAAATATCAGTATGCATAAACGATTACTACATACACAGCTATCATATACATACTTATGCATATTTCTTATCACAAAAGCATTTACATCTATACCGATATGTCACATATATCAAATTCATACGATTTATTTCTCAGTTCATCATCGTAGTTTCAATAAATTCTTATAATATCTAAAAGATACTAAACACACATAATGCATAAGCTTAATAGTCCTAGTATTTTACTGGTGACGTTCTGATTCATACTATCAGTATTCGATCTTTCTAATCGTATTACTTATTCATCTCATGTGATCACTCATCATGTTAAGTGTAACCCCCTGATCCCTGATATACGTATCACAGTATCAGTACGCGATACGTCATAGAATATTACTTTGACCTCCGTGGTAGTCTGATTGAGCTGATTTCAGTTTCAAAAATTATTTGCTAATATTTCAGATTTTTCAGGATTTTCTAGAATTTTTCTGGATTATTTTGGAAAATCTCCGTAGTCGGTGTCGACCGACACCGATAATCAGCTCTCCGATTTTTATTTCACAAACGGAGTAGAATTTTGAGAAATCCGCTTTCACCATGTATCTTAGAATCATATTATCTATGTTAGGATATTTTTGGGGATTTTTCTGAATTTATCGAAAATCCGGCCAAACCGGTATCGCCCTATACCGGCGACATCTTCCAGGATTTTTAATTTACAAACCAGACAGAATTTCTGCAAACCATTTTCATATTATGTCACCGGATAATATTCTCTATTTTTCATAATTTTTAGGCATCGTTCGGAACTGGTCGAATATTGGGCCAATAGAATAATAATAAAATATTATTTTACTCTTTCTTTTTCTTTCCTTTTTCTTCTCCCTTCTTCCACGTACTTCCTTCACCACCGCCATACTCCACTGCCTTCCCCCTCTTTAAAACCTCTCTCTCTCCCCCTAACTCTCTCTCTCTCCCTCTCTACCTCTCTCCCTCTCTGAGCAGCCCCAACGGAGGCTGCGGAAGGCCGCAGGCCGTCGCCGGCGACCGCGAACCCAAGCCGCGCCCCAGCCCGGCCGGCGCCACCGCGCCCCGGCCGACGAGCCATCACCGCCACCCTCCTCCTCTTTTTTCTTCTTCTTCCCCTTTTCTTCTTTTTCCTCTTCTTTTTCTTCTTCTTCTCCAGCTGCTTCTTCCCCCTCTCTCTATCTCTCACTCTTTCTCTTTCTCTCTTTCTCCTTTCACCCTCTCCCGGGCCTGACTTACGGCCGCGCCGTCGGCGGCCGGGACCGCTGCCGGCGGGCCTCCCTTGCCGCCGGCCAGCATCCGCTGGCCGGCCTGTGCGCGGGCACAGCAGCAGCACATGCTGCTGCTGCTGTTGCTCCCTTGTTGGGTTTGGGTAGAACCCAAACCCATTAACCCTATTGGGTTCAATTAAAACCCATTAAACCAGTTAACCCATTACCCAGTAACTTAAGTTAATTGGGTTTGGGTAGTGGATCCAAACCCGACCCCTTCAGAACCCAAACCCGCTTCAAAACCCAATAAAGGTAATCTTCCATAAAACCCCATGTTAAATAATACTTATTGCATTTTAAATCCTTATTTATTGCATATTTAACCCATTTCTGTTACTTTTAGTATTCGGGCGATATCTGGAGCATCCGGACTCCGATTTGGACAATTCTAGAACCGTTGCGATCATGAGAAAGAGAGCTACCTTCTCATGGCTAGTTTGTGAGTGTTTTCTTTTTCATAAATTATCTTTATTCATATTTAATAAATTGAGTGATTGCTTAGATACATAAATCGTGATTATGGGTAAATCACTAGAATGTTAATAAATAACTTAACTATAGAAAAGGCCTATTTTGTAATGCATGAGATTGATATGCTAGTACACTGGATACCGTCCTGTGCACAGTTACTTCATGTTCTTACATCACTGTTATATAGACTCACCGGTATACATGCATTGATTGTCCTTGTATTCCTGTTACATGGATCATGGATTTATTCCTGTTACATGGATCATTGTTTATAATATTGCTACATGGATATTCCTGGATTCTCGTTATATTGAACACTGTTTATATTATATGGATTATTGTTACATGAGTAGTCCACCCTGTATTCCCGTTATATGATTATTTCCCGTTATGGATATGGATATTCCCGTTACTGGACATGAGAGCTGTTAATATGCGATATGTGAAATTCCACATCTATTGTTCCCCTTTCCCGTTATATTGTTCCCGTTTCCCGTTATAATGTTCCATGCTATCAACAGAGCTCAGGTCCTGTTATCATGTTACTCGTATCATGTACTATATTTGTTCTTGTTACATTATATACTTGACATATCAGATAATAAAGCTAACTTGGGTATGGGGGAGACTTGACGGTTGATTAGATCTTATCGGGTGATGTACTGGATCCATATTTTTCTCCCACTGCAGGGGACGGTAGTGCTACCTACCAATTGCTCCATGAGCTCCCGTTACTTGATTATTGTTCCCCTCTTAGCGGAGGGCCCTGGTCTCAGCAGCCAGGGGTTTGTTTAAGGCCATGATCCCGGGTATGCACGGGATACACCTACCCGATAAGAGCTCCTCGACCATGGGTTTTCAATTAACATAATAAAACAGTATACACAATAGTGATGTCGGGAACACTTGTTATTTGGTCACTCTCTCGTTTGGATAATGGTACCCGTAGGCCATGTCCGGATGGGTTCGACTGAAGTGCGGGCTCCACTATGAACTGCCAGTGGTATGGGACACTGGAAGAGATTGATTAAAATACCAGGTGGTACTGATTGCTACTATTGTATAAATAACATGACTTACCTGATACTTGTATTCAATTGTTTAGTTGTACTTGTTTCTGTACCTGATCATTTATCCGCTCTCATATTACATGTATATTTGTTACTTTGCCTGATACATGTTACTGTGGTGCCATACTACGCATGTTCTGCATTGCATCTATTCTGTTTTTTGAATACCTTGCAGACATCATTACTGTATAGGCACAACACAGTATTGTGGTTATATTGCATGTGCCCACCTGCATGTTCATATTGCATATGCCCACCTGTATGGTCACTGCTATCACGTCACCACTAGACGACATTATTTATGATATAAACTGGATACGACTATAGACATGACCCGATGATAACCGGCTTAGTGATGGTATTAAAAGATGACATGTTTCTATATTTCTACTGATTACATGTGTATGTATTTCTACTGCTTCTTATATGCTTATTATATGGTATCACTATTACCACAGCTTGTAGTATATATATTATTATCGTGCTTGTATTACTATTGTATCTATTACTGCCTCCTTCATTTTACCACTCACTAGGTCGGTTTCTGACGACCCTAGGTTTGCGTGCCCAGGTTGGAGATCCGAGTTACCGTATCATCAGATAGTGCCTTGGCGTCACATAGGAGATTCCTCATCGAGATTATTCATAGGTATCTTAGTGATTTCTTTCTGTTATCTTATTTATCTCTGTTTTTATATCTGTCATGATCTCTAACCCCTTTCTGCAGGTATTCTTGTACTTATTTCTTGCTGGAACTCTTGTGTATATGGAGACTATGTCCTGTACTGAGGCTCAACGTACGCGTGAGTGTGTTTTCACCTCGCGTATGTACGTCGCCATAACGTCTCCGTATCCTTGAGATCGGGGCGTTACATAGTGGTATCATAGCCTAGGTTCACACCTGGTGTGGGTAACCACCTGGGTCAATACTCGGGCTCATACCAACAGTATAATCAGATTCAGATTCAAGGGATTCTAGCGATGAGTACAAGAATACCATGTCATTGACACTTCATTTCTTGACTCGTTTGTATTCCTTCCTTCCAGTTGTCAACCAGAACATCCGATTTCCTTCTCGCTTTCCTTGCATCGTCTTGTTTCCCATCCGTTAGGATTAGTTCATACCATTCTTCTCCATCCCGAGTTCCTTATAGATATCAGAGTGCGCAGCGGAAGTGTCGTGGACCCGTAACATTTAGGCTTTTGGGTTGAAAATATTGTTCTCACACCTGATTTGAAATTTCGAGGACGAAATTTTTTGTAAGGTGGGGAGAAATGTAACTCCCTGATTCCTGATATACGTATCACAGTATCAGTACGCGATACGTCGTAGAATATTGCTTTGACCTCCGTGGTAGTCTGATTGAGCTGATTTCAGTTTCAAAAATCATTTGCTAATATTTCATATTTTCAGGATTTTCTGGAATTTTTCTGGATTATTTTGGAAAATCACCGCAGTCGGTGTCGACCGAGACCGATAATCAGCTCTCCGATTTTTATTTCACAAACGGAATAGAATTTTGAGAATCTGCTTTCACCATGTGTTTTAGAATCATATTATCTATGTTAGAATATTTTTGAAAATTTTTCTGAATTTATCGAAAATCCGGCCAAACCGGTGTCGCCCTGTACCGGCGACATCTTCCAAGATTTTTAATCTGCAAACCAGATAGAATTTCTATAAACCTTTTTCATATTATGTCACAGGATAATATTCTCTATTTTTCATAATTTTTGGGCATCGTTCGGAACTGGTCGAATATTGGGCCAATAGAATAATAAAATATTATTTTACTCTTTCTTTTTCTTTCCTTTTTCTTCTCCCTTCTTCCACACACTTCCTTCACCACCGCCATACTCCACCGCCTTCCCCCTCTTTAAAACCTCTCTCTCTCCCCCCTAACTCTCTCTCTCCCTCTCTACCTCTCTCCCTCTCTGGGCAGCCCCAACGGAGGCTGCGGCAGGCCAGGCCGCAGGCCGCCGCCGGCGGCCGCGAACCCAAGCCGCGCCCCAGCCCGGCCAGCGCCACCGCGCCCCCGGCTGACGAGCCATCGCCGCCACCCTCCTCCTCTTTTTCTTCTTCTTCCCCTTTTCTTCTTTTTCCTCTTCTTTTTCTTCTTCTTCTCCAGCTGCTTCTTCCCCCCCTCTCTCTCTCACTTTTTCTCTTTCTCTCTCTCTCCTCTCACCCTCTCCCGGGCCTGACTTGCGGCCGCGCCACCGGCGGCCGGGACCGCCACCGGCGGGCCTCCCTCGCCGCCGGCCAGCACCCGCTGGCCGGCCTGTGCGCGGGCACAGCAGCAGCACATGCTGCTGCTGCTGTTGCTCCCTTGTTGGGTTTGGGTAGAACCCAAACCCATTAACCCTATTGGGTTCAATTAAAACCCATTAAACCCGTTAACGCATTACCCAGTAACTTTAGTTAATTGGGTTTGGGTAGTGGATCCAAACCCGACCCCTTCAGAACCCAAACCCGCTTCAAAACCCAATAAAGATAATCTTCCATAAAACCCCCTGTTAAATAATACTTATTGCATTTTAAATCCTTATTTATTGCATATTTAACCCATTTCTGTTACTTTTAGTATTCGGGCGATATCTGGAGCTTCCGGACTCCGATTTGGACGATTCTAGAACCGTTGCGATCATGAGAAAGAGAGCTACCTTCACATGGCTAGTTTGTGAGTGTTTTCTTTTTCATAAATTATATTTATTCATTTTTAATAAATTGAGTGATTGTTTAGATATATAAATCGTGATTATGAGTAAATCACTAGAATGTTAATAAATAACTTAACTATAGAAAAGGCCTATTTTGTAATGCATGAGATTGATATGCTAGTACACTGGATACCGTCCTGTGCACAGTTACTTCATGTTCTTACATCACTGTTATATAGACTCACCGGTATACATGCATTGATTGTCCTTGTATTCCTGTTACATGGATCATGGATTTATTCCTGTTAAATGGATCATTGTTTATAATATTGCTACATGGATATTCCTGGATTCCCGTTATATTGAACACTGTTTATATTACATGGATTATTGTTACATGAGTAGTCCACCCTGTATTCCCGTTATATGATTATTTCCCGTTATGGATATGGATATTCCCGTTACTGGACATGAGAGCTGTTGATATGCGATATGTGGAATTCCACATCTATTGTTCCCGTTTCCCGTTATATTGTTCCCGTTTCCCGTTATAATGTTCTATGCTATCAACAGAGCTCAGGTCCTGTTATCATGTTACTCGTATCATGTACTGTATTTGTTCTTGTTACATTGTATACTTGACATATCAAATCATAAAGCTAACTTGGGTATGGGGGAGACTTGACGGTTGATTAGATCTTATCGGGTGATGTACTGGATCCATATTTTTCTCCCACTGCAGGGGGCGGTAGTGCTACCTACCAATTGCTCCATGAGCTCCCGTTACTTGATTATTGTTCCCCTCTTAGCGGAGGGCCCTGGTCTCAGCAGCCAGGGGTTTGTTTAAGGCCGTGATCCCGGGTATGCACGGGATACACCTACTCGATAAGAGCTCCTCGACCATGGGTTTCCAATTAACATAATAAAATAGTATACACACTAGTGATGTCGGGAACACTTGTTATTTGGTCACTCTCTCGTTTGGATAATGGTACCCGTAGGCCATGTCCGGATGGGTTCGACTGGAGTGCGGGCTCCAGTATGAACTGCCACTGGTATGAGACACTGGAAGAGATTGATTAAATACCAGGTGGTACTGATTGCTACTATTGTATAAATAACATGACTTGCCTGATACTTGTATTCAATTGTTTAGTTGTACTTGTTTCTGTACCTGATCATTTATCCGCTCTCATGTTACATGTATATTTGTTACTTTGCCTGGTACATGTTACTGTGGTGGCATACTACGCATGTTCTGTATTGCATCTATTCTGTTTTTTGAATACCTTGCAGACATCATTACTGTATAGGCACAACACAGTATTGTGGTTATATTGCATATGCCCACCTGCATGTTCATATTGCATATGCCCACCTATATGGTCACTGCTATCACGTCACCACTAGACGACATTATTTATGATATAAACTAGATACGACTATAGACATGACCCGATGATAACCGGCTTAGTGATGGTATTAAAAGATGACATGTTTCTATATTTCTACTGATTACATGTGTATGTATTTCTACTGCTTCTTATATGCTTATTATATGGTATCACTATTACCACATCTTGTAGTATATATATTATTATCGTGCTTGTATTACTATTGTATCTATTACTGCCTCCTTCATTTTACCACTCACTAGGTCGCTTTCTGACGACCCTGGGTTTGCGTGCCCAGGTTGGAGATCTGAGTTACCGTATCATCAGATAGTGCCTTGGCGTCACATAGGAGATTCCTCATCGAGATTATTCATAGGTATCTTAGTGATTTCTTTCTGTTATCTTATTTATCTCTGTTTTTATATCTGTCATAATCCCTAACCCCTTTCTGCAGGTATTCTTGTACTTATTTCTTACTGGAACTCTTGTGTATATGGAGACTATGTCCTGTACTGAGGCTCAACGTACGCGTGAGTGTGTTTTCACCTCGCGTATGTACGTCGCCATAACTTCTCCGTATCCTTGGGATCGGGGTGTTACATAGTGGTATCAGAGCCTAGGTTCACACCTGGTGTGGGTAACCACCTGGGTCAATACTCGGACTCATACCAACACTAAACACCAAGTATAACACAAGAGTGTAGCCAGATTCCCCGTGAAGGGCTCTAGACTAACTCCTCAAGATTCCTCTAGATAAGAGTTAAGGTGCCGCGTTGGCTCTCTTGGTTGAATACTAGTGTTAGCATACACACCCCAAGCATATACAATATGAGCACACAATGTATATCAAGCATATAAAGATAAACACAATATAAGCATGCAAGATATAAACAAGTAAGAGATAGAGAGAGCAATCACAAACACGGGAGATTTATTTCGAGGTTCGAGCACACTTGCTCTACGTCCTCGCCTTCACACTTGAAGGATTTTCACTATAAACCGATCCCACCGGATCACTCGGTGCCGCAAAACCTACAAGGAGTTCCCACTAGAACTATTGGACTCTCTAGTCCTGTACACACCGCAAGCCCACAAGCTCGCCGAGGCCGCACCTCAAACACCGAGTTCACACACGAACTCGAAACACCGCGAACACAACTGTCCGCCTCCTCAAAGTACAAGAAAGAACTCTTGGTGATCTAAACACTTTGATCACCAACAAATACTCTCACAATAACACTCCTATAGGATGAATATATCAATGGATAGCTCAAGTGTTGTGTGAGAAAACAAGGATTGAAATGGTAGAGGCAAACTCAAGAAAGTCACTTCTAAAACACTCTTGATAAACTCCCCTTTTGATTGGAATATTTGGCTCTAATATAAGTGGAGAAAACCTCTTGAAAGAGTAAGTAAAACTGGTGTAAAAATCCACTTAAAATCTTAGAGAAAACAACCCCAAAACCCCCATATTTATAGGCTAGAGAAAACTAGTCGTTGGGGCAAAATATCAGCCCTGAAGGCTGACGGTCGACCGGCCCGGTCGACCGCCATCGGTCAGAAATCTGACCGTTGGGGCAGCGGTCGACCGGCCCAGTCGACCGAGACCCTGGAACAGAGAACAGTCTTCTCTGTCGGTCGACCGTCCCGGTCGACCGGGCTTTCCAGAGAGCAGAGGCTCTCTGCGGTCGACCGGGTCGGTCGACCGGCCCTCCAACAGTCCTGGCGTGCACGTTCTGTGCACGTCGGTCGACCGACCCGGTCAACCGACTTCAAGCACGGTCGACCGGCAGAAGCCAGAACAGACTCTTTTAGGGATTAAAATGTTGGTCATTTTGGCTCAAATAAAATCCCATAAAATCATGAAAAATCTACAAAAATAGTTTTAACATTATACTTTGATAATCAAACATGCTTGAACAAAATTAGGACATGTTACAAACAATTTGAACTATTTTTGTAACTTAAAAATTTTGACTAAAAACGAAAACTGTATTTTTCTAAAATTGATTTTTTTAAAACTTCTCCAAATACAAAAACAAGATATTTTAAACTCTTTTAAAGCATAGAGTGAATGGATTTGATCCATTACACATACATGGTGAAATATCTATGTTTTGACATTAAGCTCTAAATTTGGTTTTGGTTAAAACGTATATACTTGAATTCCAAAAATCAAACCGGTATTTTTCCAAATGAAAACTCTTTTGTATTTTTTCAAAATAAAAATTCTTTTATGAAAACTCATCTAAATCAAGAGTGTGTGTGTGTAAGATATACTTGAGCAATCCACCAACTATTCTATCCTTTACATTTTATCTAAAAACAAAATCTTATAAAAACAAATCTAGACACAAGTCTTAATCTTGAAGGTCTTCATTTGAAGTCTTCTCATTTTCTTGACTTCGTCCAAACATGATCCAACGAGCTAGACTCCTCTTGAGTACTTAATGTGGTCTTGTTGCACAAGCTCTTGAATCAAACCGTGCTAGCTCCAAAACATGACTTTAAATCCTTTGTTGAAGCTACACACCTACTAAGATCTTGATCACAAATCTGAAACTAAATAAATACAAGATCATTAGTACTATAACTACATGAGTTGATCATCATCAAAACTAGAGTGATAGGCCTTTGAGCCAACATGTTACGTGTTCCCGACCTTCCATATCTGAGTTGAACGAAGGGATGACGGGAAGAAGCTGAAAGGAAAAAGATAGAACGGTCTCAGGATCCAAGAAATAGATTGCGAGAAAGAAATAGATAACACCGGACTTGCGATTGGAATGTATATTCAAGGCTCGTGCTCTCCATCTGTAAATTAATATATCATTAATCTGTCACTTGATTGTACTGAAGGTGTGAGAGCCTATGCTCTGATACCAACCTGTGATGCCCCGATTCCGCGGGTACGGAGACGTCACTGTGACGTATATACGCAGGTTAGAAATACCCTTACGTATACGCTAAGCATCAGTACAGGAAAGAATCAGAGTACGGAAGCACAGTGGTAATATACATTCCAACAAAAAAATACAAGTACATGGTTATCACAGAAAGTGATATAATATTACAAGAATATTACATCACCAGAAGATACAAAAGTACAATACATGAAGAGATATACATAACAAAAGCTGAGAGGTGCTCACTATACAACAAGAGAGGCCTCGAGAGCCAATCAGGAGAAGAGTTGGGAGAAGATTTACGGCGACGTCCAAACTTCTGCTGCACCCTGGTCGCCACGGAAGGATCCGTTGCGCACTCTGATCAACTACAACAAAGCCGCCAAGGTTCGGCTTCTCGGATCTGGACAAGAGGATCCAGGGTTGTCAGATGCAACCCTATGAGTACATAGGATAAAGCCAAGTGGCATGCATGTCAGGTACATGTGTACAGAAAAGGTGTATCATGAATATAAGCACATATGAATATGAAACGAGACAGTAAAATAACTACAGGAAAACCAGTTATACAAGCCCACATTATCGATCTGTGAGATTAATACGTCGAAAAAAATAATCCAAACAAGGAAACTCTCATATATATACCTTATATCTCACGTCACTGTAATCTGAGTTTATATAACCTGAGTTTGTCTTCACAATAACAGAATAGTGAAACAGTATGAAACCCAAAAATAAGCAACAAGTTAGCACAAGTATTATGTGTAAGTGGTGAGCAGGATATTGTATTATATTACAGGTCTATTAAGTATAGATCAAATGTATAGCTGGTCAAATATCAGGAGCATGTTATTATTAAGTTATTAAGACTCATCTGATTTGTATACATCGATATGTATCACATTTCATATACCTCAGTATACAGACTAGAGAGTAAGTTATTGAAAACTGATGGAGATCGATGAAGCATACTTAGAATGGGTCACGTACATGCCCGGGACAACGGTCAAGGAGTATCCGATACTGAGCTGAAATGTACTGCTAGGTACTGGGACTTATTATCCGCCCGACAGGAATAGGATGTCACCGCTCCCACAGGAATAGGCCCAGGGGCTTATGACACAACCTGCAGGCATGAGAGTAGGGGTGCCAGTACATCCCACGGAAACACCTGGTGGCCTCCAGGTCGAATCTAAGTATATGGTCGCGCGACACTATAAGACCATCATAAACATGGAGACTATATCGGTACTCATCAGTTCCCCCATCCCACTGTAAGTTGTCTAGTCATTACAATTTGTCCAGTGTTAATGTCCACAGGGTATTCACAGTAGTCCTATATTCATGGTTATCCTATTGTGGGGATCAACAGGAGTATAGTATCAGGAGTCTCTCTTTTTCAGGAGTTCAGGAATACAGGAGTTCAGGAGCACAGGAGTTCAGGAGTACCAAATGTCTGATAACAATATAATAATCATGTTAAGTCCCTATAAAAGTTATAGTCATGAATATACAATGTAATACAGGTATCAGGTATAATAGTATCTAGTCAGGTGTCACAACATCAGGTCAAGTGTGTCAGTACCAGGTGATAGCATATTAATTATCAAGTGTCATATTTCAGGTGTCAGGTATCAAGTGTCAAGCGATAACATGTTAAGTATCGGTGTCAAATATCAAGTGTTAGGGATCAGGTGTTGAGTATAACATATCAAGTACCAGAGTCAGATATCAAGTGTCAAGTATCGGGTGTCAAGTATATACATGTCAAGTACCGGTGTCAGATATCAAGTGTCAGGTATAACATGTCAAGTGTCGGTGTCTGATGGGGGAGAACCGTGCACAAAAAGTGTATGTTTTGAAATCGATATTTAAAGTGTGTGTGCTTTGGCTTCCTTGATACTTCTGTTATAGCATAGAGGCTAAAACGAGTCGAATCCATAAGGACGGGAGGCGATAGAAGCTTACACTTATGTTCACGTGTATGTTAAAAGTTCTTCAATATTTTAAAGAGTCAAAAGAAAAAATAAAGAATGAAAAGAGAAGTACGGTAAAAACAAAGAAGTGAGAAACATAGAAGATAAGATATTTGTGGTTTTTTTAAATATATCTAAAATAGAGTAAAAAGCAAAAAATCTCATGGCTACAACTACTAATGACTCCACCAACATGCTAACCTCTTAGTGATAGTTGCCTCACATGTATCCTTTGCAATCACTAGTCCTTAGTTCAAGAGCATTTCAAAGCATGACCCATATGTAACTCATCACATCTTAACTTAACAAAACAAGTGCAAACTACACTTAGACCATCAAAACTAAAAGTAAGCATGGAGTAAAGTAATGTTAGCTTGTTAGAGAGTTAGGAAGATAGAGTGTTAGAATCCATCATCATGAGCCATCAATGGCTCTTGCAAGAGCAATTCATGTGGATTATCAAATAAGAAGTTAGCATGTTAGTAGTTAGTAATTAGTTGCCATGAGAGAAAATTAGCTAAACATGTAAAAGGAGTTAGAGAGAAGAAAATAAAGAGAGGTAAAGAGAGAACCTTTCACAGATTATCACCTTCATTACAAGAACTCTTGCTTTCCAACCATATACCACTCTCTCTCCTATTACATGATCTATAAAAATGAAAAATACAAAAGAAGAAGAAGAACAATTAATCTAAACTATCTTAAACTACAACATGGAGAAGAAACTACCATAACTCTCTGTGTATCTTCTTCTGAAGAACCCCAGGGGGTATTTATAGGCACCAAGGGAAAAGGGGCTAGGGGGACAACCCCTAGCCAAAAGCAAAGGCGCGGCCGCGCCCGTACTGCCACGGCAATGCGGCCCAGGCCGCATTTTTGCAGCACTTCTAGGGTCGCGCGCGCGGCGCCTGCTGCTGCGCGCTGTCACGTTTGTCCCCCGTCAGTTGGATGTCCCGATTTCTAGTTTTGGGCCCCTGGTTTTGACAAATCAGCTCTCCAAAGTCAATGGCTATATTATAGGCTTTTAATCACCTATTAAATGGTGATTTAGGGTCTTCTTCTTCGTTGCACACATGGATCTAGAAACATACAAGAGAGGTGTTATTAGCAGAATTTAATATTAAATAAATGTGAAGACGTGGTATGAAATATACAGTTTTAGAGACTAATCACACTCCCAAACTTATCTTTTGCTCGTCCCGAGTAACACAAAAACTAAAGGAATTATTACATCACTTTTGCAGGTGACGCTATTGAACTAAGTATATGCAATAAGTCGTTAAACCTCTAGGTTTCCCCTAGAGGAGGAGCTTGTCTCCTGAGGATTTTCAGCGGATTACACCCATAAAATCCATCAAGAAAGAAATCAAATGTTAGTATTTTAAAAACACATTTTGAAATAGAAAAAAGTGTTGAAGTTTATTTTTGTGAAAATATAAGTGATCCTAGGTCAGAGATTATCCAAAAATTATTCTTCCTTAAACTAAGTCGAAATGTAAAATCTTGTTATAAATTAAATGTAAAAATTTAAGATTGAATTGACTATTTGATCTTTCATAAAACTCTTAGATCATATGCACTTTGTGAACGATGAAGATATTTGGGATATCGACTCTAACTTTCATGTCATTTATTTAATATATATTTTTTTCTTTTTTCTTTTTTTCTTTCCTTAATTTTCTTAGGTTTTCTTATTTATCCGGGTAGTGAGCATTTAGTCGGTGACTCCCAAACCAGATGATCTTAGGGTACCAGATGAGAAAACATCCCTCGGACTTAAGGACTCGAGTAAATAAGGCTATAAAACTAAAGGGTATTATTTTTATGTTTGTCCACCATTTTAGGTGTGAATAATCATGCTTCTTGAGGCATAATTACGCAACTTCAATAAATGATTTTTATTATCATAATTTATATATATATTTAATATTTTTATGACATTTTCAGTCTTTGTTTCAATCCTAAAAATGGTGCAAGTGTGAAGTGCATAAATCTAAGGAAAAAAATTCAAGATCAAATTATCTTTTCAATCTTACTTTTTTATCCTAAAATTTAAACAAGATCTATTATTTTGACTTGGTTTAAAATTTCATAATTTTATGTCTTCCTAATTCCTAAGATAATCTTAGTTTTCTTAAAAAATAAATCAAAACTATTTATCTTGTTTCAAAAAGTTTTGTAAAAAGAAAAAAAAAGAGTTTTTATATAAAAGAAAATTTTAAAAATTTTCTAAGAAGAAGTGTAAAAGAAAGAAAATCTAAAACTACCTATGTTAATAAACTCTCCTCCACACTTATCTCATGCATTATCCTCAATGCATCGTGAATGTGTGTATATATGAAACAAATGGGAAGGGAAGGAAAATTACCTCATGGTGGTGGCTCCGGTGGTGGTCTGACTGGGCCAAGCATTGGTACCCAATCAAGATATCGTGGTGCCTCACGGAATCCAACTTTATTGCCCTCTTTTTTATTTACATATTTATAATTTTCAATTTTAATAGGATCATGCAAGATCCTATTATGAAAATTATTCCCTTTATATAACTAATCTTGGAATATCATCACTGAGTCATTCTGGTCAATACCTTAGTCCAACAATAGAATGTGAATTTGTAGAATGGATGATTTGGGCTTTGAAATGAAAAGTTCGGGAATCAATACTAACTCGGGAAAATCAACTTTGGGTTCGAGAGTCGGTTCAGGTTCAAGAGTTGAGTCCAAATCACAGAATTTAATTTCACATTCTGTTCTCATCAATGAAATGTGACTATCCAAAAGACGTGGTTCAATTTCAAAATTCATGAATACATGAATCAATTTTGGCTCGAGCAATGGGTCCAACTTGGGTAAGGATACCGAAGTCAACATAGATTCAAAAATTAGATTAAATCACAAAGTTGTGGGTCGGGTTCACATTCATATTCAAGTTCAATTTCATTGAAATGAGAACTTGTCAATTTGTCAATGGGTTGATATTGGTCAAGTTCAAGGTTTTGTGGTGAAATTGAATCTTGGTCAAAGTCTTCAAGATTTTATGATTTTTTATTTTCATCAATATGTTTAGAAGTATTAGGAATAGTCAAAGATTGGTTAGGAAGAGTTTCTTTGTTCCTACACATGTTTTCCAATCGACTAAGTCTAGCTTCTATCATATTAAAAGGATCGCTTTGGAACTGAATCATGAGTTTCATACTCTTTTCTTGCTCTAGAACTTGAAAAATGGAGTAAGGATCTTGGATTTGAAAGCTTTGAATGGGATTTTGAGTTTTCTAGATTTTGAATTCGTCGCTAGAGTTCCTCTAAGGCTTCCATCCTCGTTTCCCAGTCAGTTGGTTCTACTCATGGTTATTCGAGGGAAGAAGTATATGAAGCTGGATGTTGGTAAGGTGGTTGACTGTAATACTCAGGGGAGTTGTATCCCCATTGACTCGGTGAAGAGTGGTGATGATTATTCCAGTCTTTTTTATAGTATTGAGACTGGGCACATATTGAGTCAGATAATCCTAATTCGGCATATAAGATTGGTTCATGTTGTACATAGTCGGGTCAGAATTATCCGAGTCAAATGAGATCGGGGTGAAATATGGATTTATATTAGGATTGAAAGAATTATTGTTATTGAAATCCATTTCACAATTTAGAAAAACAAATAAACAAACAGACAAACAAAAAAAAGAAAAGGAAAACAAGCCTATGCTAGGGTTGACTTAGACCTAGACGACTCTTAACTGGTTAGACTATCCACGGGAGGTATATTGTCAGAAGTGGACCACAAGTTAATCAGCCATGTAGGGACAAGATCAGTGGGAGGTATCCATGCCGGAGTAACGGGCCTAATTATGCCAAATGATCAGTCACATATATTGCATACACATTGTCACATTACCATACTTTTTATCTAATAAATCCTATTAACAAGTCTTATTCTTCTTTGTTAAATATAGGCCCATTGCTAAAAGAAAGGAAAGAGAAACAAGCCCAAAAGCCTATCAAATTCTGATTTAATTTAGAATAAATTCGAAGTCAGGAAATTAGGGTAAATCTTGGCAAATCAGAGAGGTTGAAAACTGATTGAAATGAATCATTCCAAATCAAGCGATTGAAACCAACAATCAAAAGCAGTTTCGTCAAATCTTGAAGTAGAAATAGGAAAAACAGCAGGAGATAAGGGAAAATCACCAAACGAACAAGCTTCCCCAACCTGGTGTGGCCACCTGGCCACACCATGGCTGCGGAAATGCGGCCAAAACCGCATTTTCGCGGTTGTTTGTTGTTTGTTGGGGGAGCGTTTGCTCCCCCTATCTTCATACGTCCCCTCCCGTTTGGTTTTTGCCTATAAATACTGTACTTTTTAGAGAAAATGGTACCGAAACTTAGATTTAGTTTTTCTCTTTATTTTTAAGATTTAGGCTCTTTGTTAGATAGTTGTATCTTTGTTTTGCAATTTATAATTCAGTACGAATACCAGTGAGAGAGAGGAAATGAGTGATTGTATTCTGAAGATTGAAGTGACATCAATACAAGGATCAAGCTACATTTTCTTTCACTCATTTTACGGTATGTCTTACCTTATTTACTTGCATTGTTCTTTGTCTTGCATGAGTAGCTAAATCGATTTTCTGGGCTCACTATTACTCCTCTCTCTGATCCTTCTTCTTTTCGAATGGTTTTGATGAAAAGACCCAATGAATCATTTGCATGTCTAACTTAAACATTTCTTCTTGAAAGTGTTCTTGAAGGCACATGACGATGGGTTTGGATTTTTCACTTCTACCTCTTTTAAAACATCTCTTGAACTTGTTTTTATCTCATACTTGAACTTCTTGATGATTTAACATTCAATTCAAGACCGTTTCTTAAAGAAAAGAGTTAACTTTACCAACTATCTTATATGCTTTACTTCAAACTTTCTAAAGTCAATCTTAAGTTTTGCCTATGATCCAGTTGAGGTACTAAGAATTTCAATAGAAGAACAAATCATTGAGCAGTGAGATAGTGAGCCCAGATTTTCTTCTTTATAAAAAACAAATGGCTTTTCAAGCTTTATACAAAATCCACCTTTTCCAAAGCGTTCTCTAAATTTTAAGTTTTTCTTTAAGTCACTTCCCTTCCCTCCATTCTCTTTTCAACTAAAAAATGAGCACAATTCTTTGTTACTAAACAAAATGCCGAAAAGCTTTCATCGCATTCCTCCTCGTGGACACGACCCTTTAGCCCAAAGCTACACGGTAAATCTTTTCTCTTACATTTTACAATCAATTTTTGGCGCCGTTACCGGGGAGGGAATGGTGTATTTGTTTTTTTAACAATTTTGGTGTCTTATTTCAGGGACATCAAGATTCAGATTTAGTATTCAAACTTTGCAGGAGAAAACTTGCTATTCTGTGCCCCTACTCTCGAAAGTAGGAAACAGAATTTCAAGAAATTGCGTTGTAAAAGTTGAACATTTTGTTGGACTACTAAAACTCTTTTTTGCAGGACATATTGCTTGCAAAAATTAAGTTTTTACGTTATATTCATACTATATCTGCTATTCACCATCCCTGTTTTAATCCAACAGTAATTTGAGTGATTGTTAATTGCATAAAAAAACGTTTAGACTTGCATTCTAGGCATTTGTCTAACTACGTTTATTTTACAAGTACTGTTGAAGAGAGCTGGAAACAAGGTACGTATGCATAGCATATAGTTTAGGAAACATTCTTGGGTGATATTTTGCTTTTGAATGTTACTTTTCTATATCTTGCACACTTTGCACAATAAATTCTAAGGGGAAAACCCAATTCAAGATAAGGTGGGGAAGTCACTACCCTTCTTTAACCCATCCCCAAGCACGCACAACCTAAGCCTAAGTAAAATCTGATAGACGTTGGCCTTAGGCACATCTCGAACTCACTAGGAGATTATCCTAAGGGGAAAGGTGTTGGAATTTGACTCCTGCCAAATCGGTGTTTAGGAAGGGGATTAAGGGCTGAAAGCCCGAAGGTTGGTGGTTACTTAATTAAGGAACGTCTTTGATGGATAACCTCCCATCAATCTTACCCTGACCTGGCTGATTAGCTTGTGGTCAAAGTCTACATTATACCTCTTGTAGACAATCAACCAGTTAGGAGTTGTCTAGGTCGAGGTTACCTTAGACTAGGCTTGGTTGATTACTCTTGTTGACTGTTGGTAAACTTGTTTGCGATTGTGATTGTGTTTGTGTATGCAAGCGTGGTCAAGAGACCCAAACTCATCTAGGTTGACTAGAAACACATCACCACCCAAGTTTGAACCAAGACCAGACCAGGTTATGGCTCAACCAGCATCATTGCAGGATAGGTTCTATCCCATTAGAACCTCACTTCCATCTTGCATTCTACTTTCATCGGTTGGTGAATACAATTTTGAGCTTAAGCCTCAATTCATCAACACACTCCCCAAGTTTTATGGCTTAGAGTCTGAAGATGCTTACTTCTTCATAAGAGAATTTGAGGAAGTATGTCTAATGATGAAAATCCCACACTATGTAGATGTTGCTATTAGGTTGAGATTTGTCCCTTTCTCTCTTAAGGACTTAGCAAAGAAATGGCTTTACAGCTTAGCGGCCGGCTCCATCACATCTTGAGATGATTTCATCAAGGTCTTCTTGAAGAAATTGTATCTAATTTATAAGACCGCTCTCATTAGGAAGAACATCATGCAATTTAAGCAAGAACCTAGTGAACTATTTTGGAGGTACTTTGAACGCTTTAAAGATCTCCTTGTCCAATGTCCTCATCATGGAATAAAAAAATGACGACAATGCCAAATTCTTTATAACGGTTTGGACTATTCTACCAAAATCCTTATAGAAAGTATGTACCAAGGGGCATTCTTGTAGAAAATGAAAATGAAGGATGGGATTTATATGAAAACCGAGCTGAAAAGACCCAATGGGAACCTACTGGTGAAACCTCTAGGAATCCAAACTCCATCTCTTCAAAAGGAGGTCTCCATTTTATTGAATCATCCATAGCTAATGAGGCTAAGTTAGCGTACCTAGTAAGAAGACTGAAAGTTTTAGAAACTAAGGAACCAAGTCCAGTCAATCAAGTCATCCCAAACCAATTTCCAACCCTGGGCTGTACTTACTGCCAAGCCATGAATCATGTGTTCGAGGAGTGCCCTATGTTTCAGACTCAGCAACAATACCATGAACCGATGAATGCGGCCTTTTCAAGGCCGAACAATAATCCTTACACACCAATGTACAATCCTGACTGGAGAAATTACCCCAATTTCTTATGGAGCCAAAATAACAATGACCACTCACGGTCAAATCATGCTAGCCACTTCCATCATGCCAATAATTCTTCCAATCATCAACCCAACTTTTCTAATTTTCGCAATAATTCTCCCAACCATCCACCTAACTTTTCAAACTATCAACAAAATCTTCCCCACCAAGCTCCACAATCTTCCTTCCAGAATCCTCAACTAGAAAGGAGAATGACTGACTTTGAGAGAAACATGGAAATATATATGAAAAACTAAGATTCTCTCATGCAAACTATACAGAGGTTAGAGGTTCAAATGAGCCAACTAGCCACTCCACAGAATGAGAGACAGAAGGGTACCTTGCCTAGTCAGCCAATAACCAATCCTAGGAATTCTCAACAAGCTCATTTGGCTGAGGATCAATCATTAAATCAATATAATGCTGTTCATACATTAAGGTCAGGAAAGAAAGTTGACAATCAAGTGTCAATGCCAACCAATCCTATTCAGTACAACCAGCATCAAGCATCCACCTCATCTAATCCAAATCCTTTCAAATCTGACGAATCTGAAAAAGATAAGTCAACCAGTCAGGTGCACCAGCCTATAGTACCATTTCCTAATATGCTGAAAAATAACGAGCAAAATCCACACATGGACAAGATAATTAAGATATTTAATCAAGTGAAGATAAATGTGCCACTTCTTGATGCCATCCAATAATTCCCATCCTATGCTAAGTTTCTTAAGGACATGCGTACCAAGAAGAAAAAGACTAATGTACCAAAAAAGGTCTTCTTAGCCACTAACATTAGTGAGCTACTACCGGGTCCGATCCCTGTTAAGTATAAGGATCCAGGTAGTCCCACCATTGCCTGCACAATAGGACAAACCGAGATTAGTCGTGCACTTCTTAACTTGGGAGCAAGTATCAACTTGCTTCCATTCTCAGTTTATCAACAACTCGGGTTGGGCGATTTTAGTCTAACTCGAGTCACTATCCAACTGGCTGACCGTTCAGTAAAAGTTCCAAAAGGGGAGATTAATGATGTTCTTATTCGGGTCAGGGAGTTTATTTATCCTGTCAATTTCATAGTTCTAGAGACACAACCTGTGTCCAACTCCAATCATAGGGCTCAAACTCCTGTTATCTTAGGGCGACCATTCCTTACTACTGCCAATGCCATCATCAATAGTAGGAATGGGTCCATGAGGTTAACCTTTGGGGACATGACTAGAGAAGTCAATGTCTTCAATCTAGGAAAACAACCCCGCGATGTTGAGGATCAAACATTTGAAGTCAACTTAATTAAGAACTTAACAAGTGAATATATGAAAGAATTGGAATTAGAAACTGAGTGTGACTTCGGGTTAGAGTCTGACGACTTTAATCTTGATCAGGTTATAGATTCTGATGTGAATTAGGCCTCGAACCTTATTTCACCAATAATGAAGTCAACAAATTTGACTAGTCCTTCTAGTGAGCCTTCCTCTTCCTTAGAATTGAAAGCCTTACCTGCGCATCTCAAGTATGTCTATCTAGGCGAACAAGAGACCTTTCCTGTCATCATTGCCTCCCATTTAAATGACAGGAAAGAAGAAGATCTTAAAGCAATTCTAAGAAAACATAGGGAAGTCATTGGTTGGACTATGACTGATATAAAGGGATTAAGTCCAACCATCGTTCAACATTCCATTAATCTCAATGAAGATGGCACACCTAAAAGAGACCCGCAGCGTAGGTTAAACCCTATAATATAAGAGGTTGTTCATGCTGAAATTGTAAAACTCTTAGACAATGGGATAATTTATCCCATTTCTGATAGCCATTGGGTCAGTCCTGTCCACGCGGTTTCAAAGAAATCTGGTTTCACCGTAGTGAAAAACGAGAACAAAGAGTTGGTCCAAACTCGACTTCCCACGAAGATCCGAGTTTGCATTGACTAAAGGAAGCTTAATGCTGCAACTTGTAAGGACTATTTTCCACTTCCCTTCATTGATCAAATGCTTGAACGTTTGGCGGGCCACAAGTATTACTGTTTCTTGGACGGTTACTCGTGGTATAATTAGATCTCTATGTTGGCCTAGAGGCCTTCCACTCGAGTTTTGATGATGATTAACTCATGTAGTTATAGTTTACTAATAATCTTGCGATATTTAGTTTCAGATATTTGATCAAGTTATTAGTAGTTGATTAGCTTTAACAAAGGTGTTTTGGAGCTTTCACATGATGATTCAAGAGCTCGAGCGTCAAGTTCACATCTAGCACTCGGTTGGAGTCAAGCTCGTTCGATCGAGTCAACTTGGAGACGGCGTTCTACAAGAAGGCTTCGGTTTGTTTAGTTTAAGATTTAATTTAGATCCATTGTAAAGATTAGATAGTATGGTATGCTCAAGTTCACAACACACACACTTGTTTTAAGTTTCATGTTTATTGGTTTTGGTTTTTGGTTTAACCGATCTTGATTTTCATGAATAGATAGAATCAAAACAAGTTTACATAGTTTAATGTATATTAGATTTGATCTATATACATATATGCTTCATCTATTTAGAAAAACTTATTTTGATAGTCTACTTCATGAGTTTGGAGTTTTGTATTTTAGACAAAACTTATTTTTGGATTTAATGTCAAAAACATAGATATAATACCTTTCATGTATATTAGATTCTATCCATATACTATATACTTCAAAGTTGTTTAAATATCATATTTTTGTATTTACATGTATTTTAGAAAATCGGATTTCCATTTCAAAAATCTTAGTTTTGGAAAATACAGAATTTGGTTTAAGGCAAATTTTCTATCACACAAAAATGGTTCAATTAGTTTGAAATATGTGTTGAATTTTTGTCACACATATTTGTATTTCAAATATAATACAAGAATTGATTTTTGTGAAATTTATGTGATTTTATGGGATTTAATTGAAGTTAAAAAGACTAGTTTTTTAAATCCTGAAATTTTCCCTGCCAGGCTCTGGCGGTCGACCGGGACTGTCGACTGGACCAGTGGTCGGTCGACCGGACCGATCGACCGATGTGCACAAGACGTGCACAAAGGCCAAGTGATTTGGCCGGTCGACCGACTGAAGTCATCCCACTCTCGGTGGGACCGGTCGACCAGGCGATCGACCGTTCACTTTGGCCCGGTCGACCGGGCGGTCGATCGGCCAGAGAGCAGTTGCTCTCTGGATCTAACACGGTCGACCGGGCGGTCGACCGGAGGGTTCAACTGTCAAAAATGTGACCGTTGGCCTGTCGACCGGCCGGTCGACTGGAAGGGCATTCTGGCCCTTTTCAGCTGCCAACGGGCAGATTTGAAATGAGGGTATAAATACTCCATTTCTTGATTGTTTTCAACTAGAATTTTCAAGAGCAAAAATTTTCATCTTCTCTAGTGTTTTAATACAAGTTTTCAAAAGAGTTTTAAGCCAAAAGGATTCATCTTTATTTGTTTTAAAGGGTTGAAAAATTCAAAGAAAAAGAAAGTCTTTGGGATTGTTTTTTATCTTCATTTTTATATCAATTCTAGAACTTTTCCCAAGAGTTTTTCTTTGTGATTTTGATTTTCAAACTCTTTATTTCTCACACTTGAGCTTATCTACTATCCTATCTATAGAATCTTTGTTTTAGTGAGAAAATTGATTTGTGGTTGTTAGACCACCAAGTTGTAAACCTTCCATTGATTGTGATATCCCTCTAGTGAGAGGTGATTGAGTTGTTATCCCTCAAGTGTGAGGTGATAGTGGAAGTGGTATTTGGCTCCCTCTAGTAAGAGGTAGAGATTGTGTTGGAATCCCTCAAGTGTGAGGTGATTATTGTTTGTGTGGCTAAGTACCTATCCCTCTAAGTGTAGAGGTGATTTGTTTTGTACCTTGCCTCTAAGAGTAGAGGTTGTAATTTTTAGAGAGAGGAGTTGTGTACTCCCTATTGTAATTGCCCCAAATCCACCGTGGAGGTTCCCTGTGTGGACGAGTTAGTGAAAATCCTTCTGTGTGAAGGCGGGGACGTAGAGCTGTGTGCTCGAACATCGAAACATATCTTGGTGTTTGCGATTGATCCACTTTTTCTAACTCTCTCTTACATTGTGCATTGTTTCATATTGTCATATCATATACATGCTTGGTTTGTTTGTGTGCCTCACTTGTGTTTAACCAAGAGAGCTTCATATAGCACCTCAACTCTGTTGGCCCGGAGGTCATCCTCTCTAGTTTTGATGATGATTAACTCATGTAGTTATGTGTACTAATTATCTTGTGATTTTAGTTACAAATTATTGATCAAGATATTAGTTGGTGATTACTTCAAAAAGAGGAGTTTGGAAGCCTTCACTTGGTGATTCCCGTGCCCGAGCATCAAGATCATACCTTTGCACTCGGTGGATCACGTTTGGGATCGAGTCGGTTTGAAGATTGAAGATCGTCAAGAAGACTTAGGTATCCTAGTTTAGTTTAGTGTGTTTTAGATCCATTTGTAAAGCTTAGTATAGTTGATATGCTCAAGTGCACAACACACACGTTTTATAGTTTTCGGTTTTTAGTTTAACCGATATTTGTTTTCATAAATAGTTGATCAAAACAAGTTTACATGGTTTATATGTATAATAGACGTATTCTAGTTATACATTCATGCTTAAACTTCTTATACAAACTTATTTTGACTATCCTATTCATGTATTGAAAAATCAAAGTTTGATAAAATACGTGTTTTGATTTTTGGTAAAAATGTTAAGACACAAAAATAGTTCAAATTGCTTGATATTTGAGTTGAAATTTTTATCACATGTTTATATATCAATGCAAAATGATAAAACTATTTTTGGGTATTTTTACAAGACTTAAAAGATTTTTTAGAAATATTTTTAACATGTGTTTCTGACCCAGGACTATGGCTGACAGGCCAGGTCGGCCGACCGCACGGGTCAACCGCACCAAAGGCCGGTCGACCCTTGCGGTCGACCGACGTGCACAGGCTTGTGCACGTTTGGCAGTCACAGGGACGGTCGGCCGGGCGGCCGACCGGATCAGAGAGCCCTGCTCTCTGTATCTGGGCGGTCGGCCGGGCGGCCGACCGGATCAGAGAGTCTGCTCTCTGTATCTGGGCGGTCGGCCGTGCGGTCGACCGGGTTGCCCCAACGGTCACATTTCTGACCGTTGGCGGTCGGCCGGCCGGCCGACCGCTAGGGTCTGTCAAGCTGCCAGATCAGCCTAACGGCTAGTTTCTGTTTTGGCCTATAAATACCCCATTTCTTGGGGGTTTTAACTAAGATTTTCAGAGCAAAATTTTCCCCATTCTCTGGTTTAAAAACAAGTTTTCAAAAGTGTTTAAAGAGCAAAAAGATTCATCTTATTTGTTTTTAAGTGTTTTGTTTATTTCAAAGAAATTAGGGTTTTGGGAAATAGTTTTTAATCTAAACTTCTATATCTATTTTGGTGTTTTTCCAAGAGAATTTCTTTGATCAAAACACTTATTTTTCCACACTTGAGCTATCTTCTATCCTAATCTATTTAGGATCTTTTGTTTGTGGGAAAAGAGAGATTGTGGTTGAAAGAAACCACTTGTTGTAAAACCCTTGCTTTGATTGGGTTACTCCCTCTTTGGTAGACGTTGAGATTGTGGTTTGCTCCCTCTAGTGAGAGGTGGAGTTAGTTGTTGTTTGCTCCCTCTAGTGAGAGGTGGAGTTTGGTTTGTAAACCTTCTTCGGTAGAGGTGTTGGTTGTTGTTTGGCTACGGGCCTACCCCTCGGTTGTGAGGCGGTGTTTGAGAGAGGAGTTCGGTACTCCTATTGTTGTAACAAATCCTCCTCGGTGGAGGTTCCCTCGGTGGGAGATAGTGGATTGGAAATCCTTCACGGTGGTGAAGGCGGGGATGTAGAGCTAGGGGCTCGAACCTCGAAACATATCATTGCCTTTGCGTTTGATCCATTGTCTCTCAACTCTCTCTCTTTATTTGTGTTGTGCATTGCATTATTCACATTGCCATATCATTCATATTGCTTGTGTTGCCTTGCATCGTTCATATTGCTATATCTCTTATATGCTTGGATTGCTTGTGTGTGCCTCACTTGTACTTAACCACAAGAGCTTCATATAGCACCTCAACCCATATCTAGGGGAATCAAGAGGAGTTAGTTCAGAGCCCTTCACGGGGAATTCGGCTACACTTGTGTGTTGTATTAAGTGTTTGTGCAAATTTGTTTTAAGCTTCCGCATTTAGCGCATTTAGTTTCTAGATTAGCATTATCACCTATTCACCCCCCCTCTAGGTGATTTTCAATTGGTATCAGAGTCTACGCTCCTGATATTAGGCTTAAAATCCTAGGAGTGAGATCCATTTGTTTGCTAATCTATTGTTTGCATTTGCTTGTTTGCACACTCATATAGTTTACCATGGACTTCATGACCCCACCTTGTTTTGACCCTTCCAACATTGTTGTTTGGAAGTATAGGATGTCCATGTACCTAAAATCCCTAGGATTGCATGTTTTCCTTGCCGCTACCAAGAGATGTTATCTTGGTGACTGCAAGCATATAGGGTCCAATGCACAAGCCCTTGAGGCCATTAGAAGCACATTAAATAAAGAATATCTTATGCTTGCTTCTAACTTTGATTCCGCATTTGCAGTGTGGAATATGTTGACAACCACCACCTCTAAGCTTCAATTGCCAATCCAACCGGAGGAGTCTAGTGGAGAATCCGATTCTCAATGCTTCATGGTCCAAGGGAATGACTCTCTTGAGGTACATTCAGAATCCTAACTAGATAGTTTTGATGCTAGTTCTTCATGCGATGATTATGTTGATCCCCATGCTTTGAATGAAGAACTATCTATTGTTTGTGAAAAATTGATTGAAAAATATAAGATTTTGAAAAAGAAAAGTCTAGGCCTTGAAAAAGAAAATATAAGTTTACATTCTAGACTTAACAATGTTTTGCAAGAGAAGGTTGAGGTCTATAATGAAAGGGATTCATTGAGATCTCAACTAGACCTTGTTCTAAAAGAAAATAAATTTTTGAAAACTAAAAATGATTGTGAAACAATTTTGAAGAAAAATGAAAACTTGTCTTCAAAAATTGATTTTGTTTTAAAAGAGAATGTTGCTTTAAAAAACAAAATAATTTCTATTTCAAATGATTTAAATGATTGTTTAAAGAAAAATGATGTTTTGCAAAATAAGATTAATTCTCATGTTTGCCATGCTAGGGTAGTATCTCACACTTCACCCCTTGCATGCTCCACTTTATCTTCAAGTGTTAAAAATGATATAAATGTTTTGAAGAAGAGTGTTGATTGTTTGGGCTCCACTTTGAGCCAATGTGTTGTTGGGCATACACGATTGAAATCTTTGTTTCGAAAGAAACAAGTTCTATCTTTTCATGCACACCCTCCACGGCATACACATGCTCCTCACGGACACCATCACACTATGTATGCTCATGTGTACACTTGTACACATTGTGGACGTAAGGGCCACCTTACTAAATTTTGTTTTGATCGTATACATGATTGTAATTTAGCAAATAAATTTGTTTGGGTTAGGAATGGTACTAACCTCCATGGACCCAAAAAGTTATGGGTACCAAAGACCACCCTCTTATATTTGATGTAGGTGTGGGCTCTCGCATGACGTGAGAGTATCGGTACCTTGGAGTGGATGCGTTCCGAGCTTCATGGAAATCATTTGGATGCATCACTTTCAAGGGATGTTTGGTGGAGAGAACCACCATGTTTTGGAGACAAGAAAAGTTGCCTTCTAGGTTTTGGTAATGATTCCTAACTCCTAATCATTGTTTACATGCTTTTCATGTTCATTATTTATAGCATGTTTGATGTTTTTAAATTATTATGATAATGCCATGTTTATTAGATCCTTGACATGCATGTATAGCCCTTTTTGAGACACCCATGTTTTAATATGGACCATTATTTTTGTGTTCTCACCATTTGTTTAGCTATCATGTTTATCACAGGTTTAATAACATGTGAATTTTCTTAATAATCATGTTTATGATGATAATTTATATCTTGTTTTGATGCTTCATGATTTGAATATTTGTTTAAATGTTAGTTTTCATTAAGACTAGGATTTATACTTGTGTATATAGTGGGTCACAAATAAATCTATATATGTTTGTACTTGAATGCTTATTTGTTCCCATTAGATGTGCTAGTATAGTCTAGTTTTGATGATCCATGCATTTTAAACTTGTATTCCCATTTCTTGAATTTGTTTCATGTTTTTGTGTTTAACTTCATGTATATGTCCATTTTATCCAAATTATTGTTTATACATATACATTCTTTTGAGCCACGTGCCTTCATGCATATATCTTTGTGGACTCGTTGTGTTTGGATATGAATGTATACTTTAATTTGTATAGGACATACATATACCTTGAAGATTAAATAGTTTTGATGATTTTCATGTTTTCATGTTTCAAGGAATATTGAGCTTATTGTCCATCTTTCATGATTATGATCTTCACATTGTATTTGTACACTCACATTTATTGTTTACTCATGTGTTTGTTTTTATGAGACATATTTATGCTTAATTGATTATGAGTGTTGACTATTTTGTGAATTTCATGTTTTCATGAAGAATATTTTTTTGCTTTATTCCTTGCTTGAAGGATTTCGTACTAGTTTACAAATTTTTCATTTAACTAGTTCGTATTCTTCATTTTGGTAGAGTTTTTCAAATAAAGCTTATTTTCAAATCTATTTTTTAAAACCCCTACCATCCACGGGCGGTTGGATGGGAGATCATGCTCATGTATGCTTGATATTGAAAATCATTTTAAACTTGAACATGGTTGGGTGGTAGTTATATGAGGTATACACTTGATCATTATTTTTGTTTCAATTGGTATCATTGGACTCTTTCAATTGGTATCAATTTTGACCTTTCTTGTATACTCATATATGTTTGTATGTATGTATGCTTTCACTTCAAAGTATATCAATTTCAATTGGTATCTATTTTCATACATATATATATATATATATGTTTGTGTTTATGCTAAGCTTGAGCTTCAATTTTGTTTCAATTGATTAGTTTTCAATTGCTTTTCAATTGGTATCTTATTACAAGCGTATGCATATGTTTTGTTGGTATTTCATAAAGGGGGAGAAAATTCGATTTTCATGTCTACAATTGGTATTTGTATTTCCACTCCCTGCTTTATGATAGAAATAAAAATTTTAAATTGATATCATATACTTAAAAAGAAAAATATTCTCTTTTGATATCAAGATGTTTATTTGAATGTTTTAAAAATTGGTATCTCAAAATTTTGTTTTTGAAAAGAAATACAAAAAGTTTTGATTTGTATTGCCTATATGCAAGGAGAGCTTAACATCTCTTCTACATATAGATTCATGTTGAGTGTATCTTGTATTGAAGAGCTTGACAATCTCTTCTTTATGTGGTACACGTGTGTAGGGGGAGCTTCACATCTCCTCTTATGCATTGCGTAGTGTATGTTATGTGAATTAGGGCTTGTCATCCCTCCTTCATGTAATGTATCTATGTAGGGAAGCTTCACATCTTCCTCTTCATGAATGTATATAGCATATATCATTTATCTATTGATCTATGTTTACTTTCAATTGGTATCAAGATACTACTTTGACATATTTTCAATTGATATCTTAATTGATTGTCACCCCTATTTGATTTTGTTTAGACAAAGGGGAGAACATTGTCTTTATTAACCCTTTTGTTGATTCATTGTTTCGAACAAAAAGGGGGAGAAAAATTTATTGATTTAGTTTTGCTTTTACCCCTTATTGATGATTGTTTCTTTGTATTAAAAAGAGGGAAAAGATTTTGTTTTTTTTTGGTTTTTACCCCTTTGTTGATGATTGACAAAAAGGGGAGAAAGATTTTGGTTTATATATGCATATTTATGTTTTGCATATATTAAGTTTAATTTAGTTTAATTTTAATTGGTATCTAGAGCATGTTTTGTTTTTGAACATTTCATTGGTATCTAGAGCCTTTTATTGTTTATGCATATACATGCATTCATGTTTAAGAGCCTTCATTGCATATTTATTGTTTATTTGTTTTATGCATGAGTTAAGGGGGAGCTTCTTTGAAGCTTAACTTTAATCCATGCATATATAACTCCATGAGTTTTGTCATCATCAAAAAGGGGGAGATTGTTGGCCCGGAGGCCTTCCTCTCTAGTTTTGATGATGATTAACTCATGTAGTTATGTGTACTAATTATCTTGTGATTTTAGTTACAGATCATTGATCAAGATATTAGTTGGTGATTGCTTCAAAAAGAGGAGTTTGGAAGCCTTCACTTGGTGATTCCCGTGCCCGAGCATCAAGATCATACCTTTGCACTCGGTGGATCACGTTTGGGATCGAGTCGGCTAGAAGATTGAAGATCGTCAAGAAGACTTAGGTATCCTAATTTAATTTAGTGTGTTTTAGATCCATTTGTAAAGCTTAGCATAGTTGATATGCTCAAGTGCACAACACACACGTTTTATGGTTTTCGGTTTTTAGTTTAACGATATTTGTTTTCATGAATAGTGATCAAAACAAGTTTACATGGTTTATATGTATAATAGATGTATTCTAGTTATACATGCATGCTTAAACTTCTTATACAAACTTATTTTGACTATCCTATTCATGTATTGAAAAATCAAAGTTTGATAAAATATGTGTTTTAGTTTTTGGTAAAAATGTTAAGACACAAAAATAGTTCAAATTGCTTGATATTTGAGTTAAAATTTTTATCACATGTTTATATATTAATGCAAAATGATAAAACTATTTTTGGGTATTTTTACAAGAGTTAAAAGATTTTTTAGAAATATTTTTAACATGTGTTTCTGACCCAGGACTGTGGCTGATAGGCTAGGTCGGCTGACCGCACGGGTCAACCGCACCAAAGGCCGGTCGACCCTTGCGGTCGACCGACGTGCACAGGCTTGTGCACGTTTGGCAGTCACAGGGACGGTCGGCCGGGCGGCCGACCGGATCAGAGAGCCCTGCTCTCTGTATCTGGGAGGTCGGCCGGCGGCCGACCGGATCAGAGAGTCTGCTCTCTGTATCTGTGCTGTCGGCCGTGCGGTCGACGGGTTGCCCCAACGGTCGCATTTCTGACCGTTGGCGGTCGGTCGGCCGGCCGACCGCTAGGCCTGTCAGGCTGCCAGATCAGCCTAACGGCTAGTTTCTGTTTTGGCCTATAAATACCCCATTTCTTGGGGGTTTTAACTAAGATTTTCAGAGCAAAATTTTCCCCATTCTCTGGTTTTAAAAACAAGTTTTCAAAAGTGTTTAAAGAGCAAAAAGATTCATCTTATTTGTTTTTAAGTGTTTTGTTTATTTCAAAGAAATTAGGGTTTTGGGAAATAGTTTTTGATCTAAACGTCTATATCTATTTTGGTGTTTTCCCAAGAGAATTTCTTTGATCAAAACACTTATTTTTTCACACTCGAGCTATCTTCTATCCTAATCTATTTAGGATCTTTTGTTTGTGGGAAAAGAGAGATTGTGGTTGAAAGAAACACTTGTTGTAAAACCCTTGCTTTGATTGGTTACTCCCTCTTTGGTAGAGGTTGAGATTGTGGTTTGCTTCCTCTAGTGAGAGGTGGAGTTGGTTGTTGTTTGCTCCTCTAGTGAGAGGTGGAGTTTGGTTTGTAAACCCTCTTCGGTAGAGGTGTTGGTTGTTGTTTGGCTACGGGCCTACCCCTCGGTTGTGAGGCGGTGTTTGAGAGAGGAGTTCGGTACTCCTATTGTTGTAACAAATCCTCCTCGGTGGAGGTTCCCTCGGTGGGAGATAGTGGATTGGAAATCCTTCACGGTGGTGAAGGCGGGGATGTAGAGCTAGGGGCTCGAACCTCGAAACATATCATTGCCTTTGCGTTTGATCCATTGTCTCTCAACTCTCTCTCTCTCTCTATTTGTGTTGTGCATTGCATTATTCACATTGCCATATCATTCATATTACTTGTGTTGCCTTGCATCGTTCATATTGCTATATCTTTTATATGCTTGGATTGCTTGTGTGTGCCTCACTTGTACTTAACCACAAGAGCTTCATATAGCACCTCAACCTATATCTAGGGGAATCAAGAGGAGTCAGTTCAGAGCCCTTCACGGGAATTCGGCTACACTTGTGTGTTGTATTAAGTGTTTGTGCAAATTTGTTTTAAGCTTCCGCATTTAGCGCATTTAGTTTCTAGATTAGCATTATCACCTATTCACCCCCCCTCTAGGTGATTTTCAAACTCTTATTCTGAGGAATCAAGAGGAATTAGTTCAGAGCCCTTCACCGGAATTTGGCTAAACTCGTTGGTTACACTAAGTGTGTTGAAATTAATTTTTAATTTTCGCATTATTATTCATAGATTAGCCGTACACCTATTCACCCCCCCTCTAGGTGTACTTTCACTCTATTGCTCCTGAGGATCAAGAAAAGACTACGTTCACATGTCGATTTGGGACATTTGCTTATCGTCAAATGCCTTTTGGCTTATGCAATGCCCAGTAACGTTTCAACGTTATATGTTGAGTCTCTTTTCTGATATGGTAGAACAATTCTTCGAAATCTTCATGGATGATTTCTCCATCTACGGAGATGATTATAGTTCATTTTTGCATCATCTTCCACCTCTATATTATGCATATTATCAATAAAAATTGGTTTTTTACTCCTTTTCTCTCTATTTTTGCAGGTCCATATTTTAATGGAGAAGAGGCCCACAAATCCATGTAAATATCAAGAATAAAAGGATTAATTAAAGGCCTAAAGAGAAGCCAAAAGAATAGCCCAGTTTCTGGATTCATCCGTGCGCCCAGTCAGCCTTCTAGAAGCGCCAATGCGGATAACAACCTGTAACAAACCAGCAACAGAAATCGCTGGTATAACGGCCTAGATTCTGCCGTGGAAACGCGGCTCTGGCCGCGTTTCCGCGGCAGGAATCTGGCCGTTGGGGCTGAGATTTGATCCGACGGTTCAGATTTGGGAGCTGATTCTTCTAAGGCCTATAAATAGACCATCAGGGCCAGTACGAGAGACTGAGGAAAGACTAGGCGAAAGAACTTGTATTTTGAGAGGGAGTGTAGGGATTCTCTCTAGGTTTTTAGTTCTTGTGTATTCCTCTTCTTCCTCCTAGAGATTCTGTAAAAGAGAGAAAAGAAAGTGTTTGAGAGCTTGTAAGCAAGGAGGTGACATCTTTTCAAAGCAAGGATTAATCACACTTTCTCTCTTCTTTACGATTTCTAGTGCATTGCTTTACTTTCTTCTTGCTTTACTTCATTTGCACTTCTACTTTTACCATGAATTGTTGCTTGCTTTCTCTTGTAATGGATAGCTAACTCTCTCTAACATGACTAGCTAACAACTAACATTGCTAACTTCTAATTCTTGGGTGATTGCTAATTTCTAACTTGCAATGTTAAGTCTCTTTTGATCTCCAATGAAAATGAGTTGTGTTCATTATTGGGAAATGCTTGTTAGACATCCATATGATTCATGTGAGCCTCATTTAGAGCCTTGTCTTTAGAACAAGTGCCTTAATGGAACATGGAGATGGATCACTTAAATTTGCTAATGGTTTGTAGAACACTTTTCTTAATTCAAAGCTAGCTTGTATATGCCTTGAATGACTAATGAAACTTGTATCTTCTTCCTTAGCAACCCTTTTAGTGGCACTCCTTGATTCCACCATGAAATTCTATCTCGGGAGCCGATGAATCAATGAGGCTACAAGCTAAGACCGAGAAGAACACTCATCTTCCAAGTGGGATATACTTGACCTAACAAGCAAGTCATATCTCTTGCCATGAATCAACATGAGGCATCCATCACCCATGAGCTTAGTAAGTTAGCAATTTAGTAAAGTTAGCTAGTCATGGCCTTTCTCATTCTAAAGTTTTCCAAAAGCTTTCTTCACTAGTTTTCTTTTCTAGCAAGACAACTTTTCAAAGTTCTTTTTCATTCTCTTTTACATCGGTTTTTCTTTCCATGCAACCAAATCACAAAAATTTCTTCTTTTACTTTTTCATGTTTTTTTTTTTCTTTTGAACATAGAAGAATCTTCGCTTTCTCTCTCTTTGATTCATAACCGCAAAGCTTTTATCGTGAGCTCTCCCTTAGGATCGACCCGTATAGCCTATGCTATTATGGTGATTTGGAAGGAGCATATTAAACATACATTTTCAGAGTTTCGAGCACTACAATCCAACAAGAAGGTTGACTCTAAAACCCTCTATCTCTGACTTGAGTAAACTCTTCTCCTTTTCCAAATAAAATTTTTGGTGCGTTGCCGGGGAGAGCAACGGTTTTTGATTCAATTGAGAAACTAAACGAATCTTCTTCTCTGTTGCAGGTTACAGGTTGAAGAAACAGGAATCTAAGCATTGCAGTAACATATAAGTGGCCTTGGGCCTCTGCTCCAGAAAGCAAAGACCAAGTGCCCTCGGATTTGCCGCGAAATCTCGGCCAAAGCCGCGGATCCGCGGCAATGATGAGTTGACTACTGACAGTTTTCTGCAGGGTTGCTTGCTTTGTAAAAATACAGCTACTGCAATTCTAAATTCTTGTATGCTTTCACCATATTCCTGCTAATAAAATCAACAGTAAAACATTTGTTGTTAAAATTAAAATTGATTAGACGTTTGCATTCTAGGCACGTGTCTTTTCAATTCCTTTACTTTACTGTTGAAGAGTGCTGGAGCAAGGTATGTGCGCATTGCATATCGTATAGGACTCACCTCTTGGTTGATTTATATCGCTTTGAGTGAACCTTATTTGCATAAACTGTACACTTGCACAAAATTGACTTTAAGGGCATCACCCAATAAAAAAGATAAGGTGGGGGATTTCATCACCCTTTCCTTAGCCCAAAAACCACCATCCCAGCACCCACAATCCCAAGCTTCTAATAAAAACTGATAGACGTTGGCCCTAGGGACATTCGGACTCAGTAGGAGATCGGCTGAGGTTGGAAGTTGATTTTGATTCATACTCCGGTGAAATCAGTGTCTAGGCAGGGGATTAAGATGTTAAGCCTCGAAGATACCTTGGTTTGGCGTAATTAAGGCCCGTTGCTTACACACGGATACCTCCCACCGTATTTTGCCCCTACCTGGCTGATTAGCTGTGGTCTGATTCAAGCAACAACCTTCTTTAGTTCATCGAACAGTTAGGAGTCGTCTAGGTCCAGGAAGCCTAGATAGCTTGTGATTGATTTTTCTTTATTGTTTGTTATTTTCATTTTTTTTCGTTTGTGTGATCGGTGCACGTTGTTTGTGATTGTGTATGCGAGAGTGGTATCGGGATCCAAATTCTGCTAGGCTAGTGAGAATTTCTACACTTGCACAAACACCACCACTAGACACAATCACAATCATGGAAAATCACACTTCGTTGCAAGACAAGTTCTACCCGATTCGCACATCACTTCCATCATGCATTCTTCTCCCCACAACCAATGGAAATCAATTTGACCACAATTCATAAATACACTTCCCCGATTTCATGGCTTAGAATCTGAGGATGCGTATTTCTTCATTCGAGAGTTTGAAGAAGTATGCGTAATGATGAGGATTTCCCAATTGACCGAGGACGCTGTTAGATTAAGGTTCATACCTTTTGCGCTAAAAGACATCGCTAAGAAATGGCTTTACAATCTTCCCGCCAGTTCGATTTCTTCATGGGATGATTTTGTAAAAGTCTTTCTTAAGAAATTTTATCCCATTCACAAGACAGCCCTCATGAGGAAAAACATCATGCAATTCAAGCAGGAAACCAATAAACCATTCTGGAAGTATTTCGAACGCTTCAAAGACCTTCTAGCCCTTTGTCCTCATCACGGCATAGAGAAATGCGTCAGTGCCAAATTATCTATGATGGACTTGATTACCAAATGAAAACACTCCTTGAAACCATGTGCCAAGGAGAATTTTTAAAAGAAAAATGAAGACCAGGGGTGGGATCTCTTTGAAGCCTTAGCCGAAAAAACGATTCAGTGGGAGTCATGTCCTGAGAAACTCACTCCCACCACTTCCAGAACCGGTATGCATTCCATAGAGTCCTCTATAGTTGCCGAAGCCAAGATAACACAACTGATGAAGAGGATAGAACTGCTTGAGTTTAGGGAATCTTCTGCTGTAAACCAGGTCAACCCATCACCTGTGGCCAGTCCATCACCTGTGGTCAACCCGGGTTGTACCTATTGCCATGATCTCAATCATCTGTTTGAGGAGTGTCCTGTATATCAATCTCAAATATATCAGGAGAGTACGAATGCCGCATACACCAGACCCAATTACAATCCTTACTCCAAAACATACAATCCGGGATGGCGAAACCATCCAAACTTTTCTTGGAGTCAGTCTGGTCCTGAGCAGCCGAGGCAACCATTTCACAACAATACCCTGCTCAGTCTCATCCACGAATTACCACCAGAACCCACCTAATGTCCATTCATACCAGAGTCCACCAAGATTCCAGTCATATCAAAATCCAACACCTTACCCAACAAACTTTCAGCCCCCGTATCAGCATCATCCACCACAAAATCCTTCAGACAAGAGAATTTCTGATTTGGAGAAATGATAGAGACCTTATCCAAGACCCAAGCTTCAATGATGAACAATCAGCAGCAGGACATGAGCAAATTGCAAATCCAGATAGGGCAATTGGCTAACTCTCTGAATGAACGACAAAAAGGAATGCTACCTAGCCAACCAGTGCCCAATCCAAAAACTCACTTCCCCTGCACGAAGTTGAAGACTTGGGTCCCAGTCAATGCAACACTGTCCATATCCTTAGATCTGGAAAGCATGTAGATAACAAGGTTTCAAATCAATCCACCAAATCTGTGTCAAAGCCAACACCTTCTGTTCCAATCCAACCCATTCAAGACAATCCTTCTTCAAGCACACAACCATCCACTTCCCAGTCCAAAGGAAAAGAAAAGATGAGAGCAAACATACAAGCCTGTTGTACCATTCCCAAATAGGCTCACAAATCAAAAGATGAATGCTCACATGGAGAAGATAAGAGAGATGTTCAACCAAGTCCAAATCAATGTCCCTCTCCTTGATGCCATACAACAAGTTCCATCATACGCCAAATTTTTAAAAGAAATGTGCACCAAGAAAAGAAAAGCAAATGTCCCTAAAAAAATCTTCCTAGCTTCAAACATTGTGAGCTGCTCACTGGTCCTATCCCTGTGAAATACAAGGACCCAGGGAGCCCAACCATTTCTTGCATCATAGGACAGACTACCATCAATAGGGCTTTGCTTGACTTGGGCGCCAGCATCAATCTTCTCCCCTTTTCTGTGTATCAGCAATTAGGGTTAGGCAACCTTCGTCCGACCCAAATGACGATACAATTGGCTGACCGCTCTGTAAAGATTCCCAATGGGGGAGATTACAGATGTTTTAATACGGGTCGGGGAATTCATTTACCCCGTAGACTTCATTATCTTGAGACGCAACCCGTACAAAATCACAGAGCACAGACACCTGTCATTCTCGGACGTCCTTTCTTAGCCACCGCAAATGCAATCATCAACTGTAGAAATGGCTCGATGCGTCTAACCTTCGGAGATATGACAAAAGAGGTGAATGTTTTCCATCTGGGAAAACAACCTAGGGATTTGGACAATGATTCTTTCGAAGTGAACTTGATAGAAGGTTTAACAAGTGAACATGATGAGGAGGTTGAGTATGAGTCTGAAGAGGAATTTGAGTTGGAGTCTGATGACTTCAACCTTGATCAGATTGTTGAATCAACTGTTGAATGGGCACTATTCCACCCCTATTCTTCCTTTGCACCAAGAACAACCAGTGATAGATCTTGTCCCTTCTTCTGAACTTAAGGTCCTTCCCGACCATCTCAAGTACAAGTACTTGGATGAGAAGGAAGCCTTTCCTATAATCATTGCATCCAATCTCACTGAACAACAAGAAGAGGATCTTCTTTCTGTGTTAAGAGAAAATCGGGAAGCCATTGGTTGGACCATGGCTGACATCAAGGGGATTAGCCTTCCATAGTTCAACACCGGATTCATTTGACGGAAGATGCCAAGCCAAAACGAGACCCACAGCGTAGACTAAACCCAATCATGCAGGAAGCCGTTAGAGCTGAGATCTTGAAACTGTTAGACAATGAGATTATCTATCGCATATCCGATAGTCAGTGGGTAAGTCCAGTTCACGCTGTGCCCAAGAAAGCAGGATTTACTGTGGTAGAAAATGAGAAGAAAGAATTGGTACAAACACGTCTTCCAACGAAGATTCGAGTTTGTATCGATTACCGAAAGTTGAACACTGCCACACGTAAAGACCACTTTCCTCTTCCGTTCATTGACCAAATGCTCAAGAGATTAGCGGGACATGAGTACTACTGTTTCCTGGATGGATATTCAAGATATAATCAAATCCCGATCGCTCCCGAGGACCAAGACAAAACAACCTTCACCTGTCCTTTTGGAACATTTGCGTACCGAAGGATGCCCTTCGGCCTATGCAATGCTTCCCGCAACGTTTCAACGTTGCATGCTGAGCCTTTTTTCAGACATGGTGGAGAAATTTCTGGAGATCTTCATGGATGATTTTTTGATCTACGGTGATTCCTTTGAACAATGCTTGTACCATTGAAGCTGGTTTTTACAATGCTGTATGGAGAAAAACTTGACACTTAACTGGGAAAAGTGTCACTTTATGGTCAAGCAAGGAATCGTTCTTGGGCACAAAGTTTCACATATAGGAATTGAGGTGGACACGTCTAAAGTGGAAGTCATAACAAAGCTCCTGAACTAACATACATTCGATCATTTTTAGGGCACGCCGGCTTCTATAGACGATTCATTCAAGGGTTTAGCAAAACTGCTAGACCTTGACAAATCTCTTAGGAGAGGATGTACCCTTTAAATTCGATGAAGAATGTTTACAAGCCTGGAAAGAGCTTAAGTGTAGACTTGTCTCAGCACCTATCATTTCTGCACCTGATTGGACTAAGCCTTTTGAGATTATGTGTGATGCCTCAGACTTTACTATCGGCGCTGTTTTAGGGCAGCGTATTGATACTAGGCAACACGTAATCTATTATGCTAGCAGAACGTTGAATGAAGCCCAACTCAATTATAAAACTACTGAAAAGGAATTTTTAGCTGTTGTCTTTGCGTTGGAAAAATTTCGCCAATATCTGCTAGGGTCCAGGACGATTATTTTCACCGATCACTCCGCCTAAAGTACTTAATGCAATAGTAGGATGCTAAGGCAAGACTTATTCGATGGATACTTCTTTTGCAAGAGTTTGATCTGGAGATTAAGGATAAAAAGGGCGTTGAGAATGTGGTAGCTGACCACTTGTCTAGAATCCCAAATGCACCAAAGGAGAGAATACCAATTAATGACGATTTCCCTGACGAACACATTTTTGTGATGTGTGGAGAGCCTTGGTATGCTGACATAGCGAATTACCTTGCTACCAGGCAAATACCTTCTCATTGGTCAGGTCAGGACAAACACCGTTTCATGAGTCAAATGCGGTTCTTCTTCTGGGATGAACCGTATTTATTCAAAATATTGTCCTGACCAGATAATACGAAGGTGCCTTCCTGAGGATGAACATCAGAGTGTTTTGACATTTTGTCACAAACTAGCTTGCGGTGGACATTTTGGTTCACGAAAAACTGCTGAGAAAGTACTTCAGAGTGGATTCTACTGGCCCACTCTCTTTAAGGATGCATACACTTTCTGCAAGCTATGTGATAAGTGTCAAATGACGGGTCGAATCACACGGAAAGACATGATGCCCTTACACCCATCTTAGAGGTCGAAATTTTTGACCTCTGGGGCATCGACTTTATGGGACCCTTTCCTCTGTCCTATGGCAACCAATACATTTTGGTACCGTAGATTATGTTTCGAAATGGGCTGAAGCAATTCCTAACAAGGACAAATGACAACCAAGTTGTCATCAAGTTTTTACGAGAAAAATCATCTCTCGCTTCGGAGCCCCCCGTGCGATAATAAGTGACAATGGGAGTCATTTCTGCAATCGGGCTTTTGAAGCCTTGATGCGCAAATACTCTATTTCCCACAAATTGTCCACGGCGTACCATCCTCAAACCAACGGGCAAGTAGAAGTCACGAATAGACAAATAAAACTTATTTTGGAGAAAAACTACTGGACAGAACCGTAAAGACTGGTCCATCAAACTCACTGATGCCTTATGGGCATACAGGACCGCTTACAAGACTGTCCTCGGTATGTCTCCATATCGAGTTGTATTTGAAAAACCTTGTCACTTGCCTGTGGAGTTAGAACACCGAGCTATGTGGGCTATAAAGCAGCTGAACTTGGATTTGGATAAAGCCGGTGCCTTGAGGAAGTTGCACATATCCGAGCTAGAAGAGCTAAGAAATGAGGCATATGACAATGCTCAGATCACAAAACACAGAACCAAACTCTTTCATGATAGATCCATTCACCGAAAAATTTTTGTCTCAGGACAAAAGGTTCTGTTGTACAACTCACGACTCCACCTTTTTCCTGATAAATTGAGAACCAGGTGGTCAGGACCATACATTGTGCAAAATGTCTTCTCACACGGTGCGTGCGATTAAGATTCTTGATCCAAATAATGGCAATAAATTCACTGTGAACGGTCAACGTTTGAAGTCATTTCTTACCACTGAATTCGTGTGTCACATGAAGTTCATGAATTGGGTCTTTGTGACCCAGTTTATATGTGACCATTCCATCTGTATAGTCTCCCGGATTTCCTGTATATCATTTTTGGGACCACTTTTGTAAATAAATATATAAAAAATTAAAAAAAGAAGAAGAAGAAAAAAATAAAAAAAAATAATAAAAAAATAAAAAAATAAAGTGGGCTTTTGTGTTAATTCTTATCAAGAGTCCATTCCTTCCCAAACTCCATCCCTAGGTTTGTAAATATTACTTTTCACCTAGGATAAATTGGAACTCTCACCTTTTTTTCCCCCTATATATATCATCTTACCCTACCCCTCTCCCTCAAACGCAAAAATCTCCTCCCAGATCCGAACCTCTCTCCCAAAGCGCCGCCCTCAGAATTTTCCCGAGCCTCTGCTGCCTCCATCCAGCCGCGAATCCGCGACCAGAGCCGCAGATCCGCGACAATCCTGAGCTTTCTGGAGCGCCGCCAAATTTTCCTCCGGTCGATTTTCCTTCTGGTGGCGGATCTGGTGCCACATCTCCAGAATCAGTCCCCTGTGCCTCTGCAAACCCGAACCTTTTCCCCCCCAGTACTCCGGGGGTGGCTTGAATTTCCATCTCTCAATTTACTGTTCTAGATTTCAATTGTTTTAAGCATGGCACCTAGTATTTTTTCTGAGAAAGATTTTGGAAAATATTGTGTGATCGAACAGGTATGGCCATATGTTCATAGATCGCATTAGGGCTTGGGATTGGTATACGTTAGTGTACGATAACTCTAAGAACGATGCATTTATTGTCCGAATTGGTGACAATGTTCTACACTAATATTGACCATGCATGTTGACACACACACTTACCAATTTACTGTGCACTTGCCCCTAGGCGACTTGTTCATCACTCTTCCTCTTCTTGAGGAACACACACATGTTCCCATTCACCCACAGCACAGCGATCCCCTCCCACTAATCGATTATATGACACTCATGGGGGCTCGCTGCACTGAGCAGGACCGCGGGCTAAAGCTAGCACTACCTAGGAACGTACACTGCGTTGGACGCTGGATCAACGTAACATTTTAGGGCTGGACCACACAACTTCCTTCAATCGCTCAATGTTGCAAATAATTCATGATTTGATAACCCGCAACACACGGTCTGCTTAAACAAGGTCATCTTCCACGCAATCATAGCCAACTCTTCCCGCACCCGTGGTGCCAAACACTCTCACCCTATTTTGATTACGCGTCTGTGTAGGACTTTCCTCGGACGCCGTATTGATTCCTTTGACCGAGTGTTTTGGCACCAGAGAGACCCACTAGTCATATAATAGTTGTTTGCATGCGGTCTGGACACCTAGCCCAGCCCGAGACTGTACCTGTGGCGTCCTCTTCGGAGGAGAGTT
>JAVJIF010032740.1:0-47929 GCA_038442645.1 Agave tequilana
TCTTAGTGATAGTTGCCTCACATGTATCCTTTGCAATCACTAGTCCTTAGTTCAAGAGCATTTCAAAGCATGACCCATATGTAACTCATCACATCTTAACTTAACAAAACAAGTGCAAATACACTTAGACCATCAAAACTAAAAGTAAGCATGGAGTAAAGTAATGTTAGCTTGTTAGAGAGTTAGGAAGATAGAGTGTTAGAATCCATCATCATGAGCCATCAATGGCTCTTGCAAGAGCAATTCATGTGGATTATCAAATAAGAAGTTAGCATGTTAGTAGTTAGTAATTAGTTGCCATGAGAGAAAATTAGCTAAACATGTAAAAGGAGTTAGAGAGAAGAAAATAAAGAGAGGTAAAGAGAGAACCTTTCACAGATTATCACCTTCATTACAAGAACTCTTGCTTTCCAACCATATACCACTCTCTCTCCTATTACATGATCTATAAAAATGAAAAATACAAAAGAAGAAGAAGAACAATTAATCTAAACTATCTTAAACTACAACATGGAGAAGAAACTACCATAACTCTCTGTGTATCTTCTTCTGAAGAACCCCAGGGGGTATTTATAGGCACCAAGGGAAAAGGGGCTAGGGGGACAACCCTAGCCAAAAGCAAAGGCGCGGCCGCGCCCGTACTGCCACGGCAATGCGGCCCAGGCATTTTTGCAGCACTTCTAGGGTCGCGCGCGCGGCGCCTGCTGCTGCGCGCTGTCACGTTTGTCCCCCGTCAGTTGGATGTCCCGATTTCTAGTTTTGGGCCCCTGGTTTTGACAAATCAGCTCTCCAAAGTCAATGGCTATATTATAGGCTTTTAATCACCTATTAAATGGTGATTTAGGGTCTTCTTCTTCGTTGCACACATGGATCTAGAAACATACAAGAGAGGTGTTATTAGCAGAATTTAATATTAAATAAATGTGAAGACGTGGTATGAAATATACAGTTTTAGAGACTAATCACACTCCCAAACTTATCTTTTGCTCGTCCCGAGTAACACAAAAACTAAAGGAATTATTACATCACTTTTGCAGGTGACGCTATTGAACTAAGTATATGCAATAAGTCGTTAAACCTCTAGGTTTCCCCTAGAGGAGGAGCTTGTCTCCTGAGGATTTTCAGCGGATTACACCCATAAAATCCATCAAGAAAGAAATCAAATGTTAGTATTTTAAAAACACATTTTGAAATAGAAAAAAGTGTTGAAGTTTATTTTTGTGAAAATATAAGTGATCCTAGGTCAGAGATTATCCAAAAATTATTCTTCCTTAAACTAAGTCGAAATGTAAAATCTTGTTATAAATTAAATGTAAAAATTAAGATTGAATTGACTATTTGATCTTTCATAAAACTCTTAGATCATATGCACTTGTGAACGATGAAGATATTTGGGATATCGACTCTAACTTTCATGTCATTTATTTAATATATATTTTTTTCTTTTTTCTTTTTTTCTTTCCTTAATTTTCTTAGGTTTTCTTATTTATCCGGGTAGTGAGCATTTAGTCGGTGACTCCCAAACCAGATGATCTTAGGGTACCAGATGAGAAAACATCCCTCGGACTTAAGGACTCGAGTAAATAAGGCTATAAAACTAAAGGGTATTATTTTATGTTTGTCCACCATTTTAGGTGTGAATAATCATGCTTCTTGAGGCATAATTACGCAACTTCAATAAATGATTTTTATTATCATAATTTATATATATTTAATATTTTTATGACATTTTCAGTCTTTGTTTCAATCCTAAAAATGGTGCAAGTGTGAAGTGCATAAATCTAAGGAAAAAAATTCAAGATCAAATTATCTTTTCAATCTTACTTTTTTATCCTAAAATTTAAACAAGATCTATTATTTTGACTTGGTTTAAAATTTCATAATTTTATGTCTTCCTAATTCCTAAGATAATCTTAGTTTTCTTAAAAAATAAATCAAAACTATTTATCTTGTTTCAAAAAGTTTTGTAAAAAGAAAAAAAAAGAGTTTTTATATAAAAGAAAATTTTAAAAATTTTCTAAGAAGAAGTGTAAAAGAAAGAAAATCTAAAACTACCTATGTTAATAAACTCTCCTCCACACTTATCTCATGCATTATCCTCAATGCATCGTGAATGTGTGTATATATGAAACAAATGGGAAAGGAAGGAAAATTACCTCATGGTGGTGGCTCCGGTGGTGGTCTGACTGGGCCAAGCATTGGTACCCAATCAAGATATCGTGGTGCCTCACGGAATCCAACTTTATTGCCCTCTTTTTTATTTACATATTTATAATTTTCAATTTTAATAGGATCATGCAAGATCCTATTATGAAAATTATTCCCTTTATATAACTAATCTTGGAATATCATCACTGAGTCATTCTGGTCAATACCTTAGTCCAACAATAGAATGTGAATTTGTAGAATGGATGATTTGGGCTTTGAAATGAAAAGTTCGGGAATCAATACTAACTCGGGAAAATCAACTTTGGGTTCGAGAGTCGGTTCAGGTTCAAGAGTTGAGTCCAAATCACAGAATTTAATTTCACATTCTGTTCTCATCAATGAAATGGACTATCCAAAAGACGTGGTTCAATTTCAAAATTCATGAATACATGAATCAATTTTGGCTCGAGCAATGGGTCCAACTTGGGTAAGGATACCGAAGTCAACATAGATTCAAAAATTAGATTAAATCACAAAGTTGTGGGTCGGGTTCACATTCATATTCAAGTTCAATTTCATTGAAATGAGAACTTGTCAATTTGTCAATGGGTTGATATTGGTCAAGTTCAAGGTTTTGTGGTGAAATTGAATCTTGGTCAAAGTCTTCAAGATTTTATGATTTTTATTTTCATCAATATGTTTAGAAGTATTAGGAATAGTCAAAGATTGGTTAGGAAGAGTTTCTTTGTTCCTACACATGTTTTCCAATCGACTAAGTCTAGCTTCTATCATATTAAAAGGATCGCTTTGGAACTGAATCATGAGTTTCATACTCTTTTCTTGCTCTAGAACTTGAAAAATGGAGTAAGGATCTTGGATTTGAAAGCTTTGAATGGGATTTTGAGTTTTCTAGATTTTGAATTCGTCGCTAGAGTTCCTCTAAGGCTTCCATCCTCGTTTCCCAGTCAGTTGGTTCTACTCATGGTTATTCGAGGGAAGAAGTATATGAAGCTGGATGTTGGTAAGGTGGTTGACTGTAATACTCAGGGGAGTTGTATCCCCATTGACTCGGTGAAGAGTGGTGATGATTATTCCAGTCTTTTTTATAGTATTGAGACTGGGCACATATTGAGTCAGATAATCCTAATTCGGCATATAAGATTGTTCATGTTGTACATAGTCGGGTCAGAATTATCCGAGTCAAATGAGATCGGGGTGAAATATGGATTTATATTAGGATTGAAAGAATTATTGTTATTGAAATCCATTTCACAATTTAGAAAAACAAATAAACAAACAGACAAACAAAAAAGAAAAAGAAAAACAAGCCTATGCTAGGGTTGACTTAGACCTAGACGACTCTTAACTGGTTAGACTATCCACGGGAGGTATATTGTCAGAAGTGGACCACAAGTTAATCAGCCATGTAGGGACAAGATCAGTGGGAGGTATCCATGCCGGAGTAACGGGCCTAATTATGCCAAATGATCAGTCACATATATTGCATACACATTGTCACATTACCATACTTTTTATCTAATAAATCCTATTAACAAGTCTTATTCTTCTTTGTTAAATATAGGCCCATTGCTAAAAGAAAGGAAAGAGAAACAAGCCCAAAAGCCTATCAAATTCTGATTTAATTTAGAATAAATTCGAAGTCAGGAAATTAGGGTAAATCTTGGCAAATCAGAGAGGTTGAAAACTGATTGAAATGAATCATTCCAAATCAAGCGATTGAAACCAACAATCAAAAGCAGTTTCGTCAAATCTTGAAGTAGAAATAGGAAAAACAGCAGGAGATAAGGGAAAATCACCAAACGAACAAGCTTCCCCAACCTGGTGTGGCCACCTGGCCACACCATGGCTGCGGAAATGCGGCCAAAACCGCATTTCGCGGTTGTTTGTTGTTTGTTGGGGGAGCGTTTTGCTCCCCCTATCTTCATACGTCCCTCCGTTTGGTTTTTGCCTATAAATACTGTACTTTTTAGAGAAAATGGTACCGAAACTTAGATTTAGTTTTTCTCTTTATTTTTAAGATTTAGGCTCTTTGTTAGATAGTTGTATCTTTGTTTTGCAATTTATAATTCAGTACGAATACCAGTGAGAGAGAGGAAATGAGTGATTGTATTCTGAAGATTGAAGTGACATCAATACAAGGATCAAGCTACATTTTCTTTCACTCATTTTACGGTATGTCTTACCTTATTTACTTGCATTGTTCTTTGTCTTGCATGAGTAGCTAAATCGATTTTCTGGGCTCACTATTACTCCTCTCTCTGATCCTTCTTCTTTTCGAATGGTTTTGATGAAAAGACCCAATGAATCATTTGCATGTCTAACTTAAACATTTCTTCTTGAAAGTGTTCTTGAAGGCACATGACGATGGGTTTGGATTTTTCACTTCTACCTCTTTTAAAACATCTCTTGAACTTGTTTTTATCTCATACTTGAACTTCTTGATGATTTAACATTCAATTCAAGACCGTTTCTTAAAGAAAAGAGTTAACTTTACCAACATTCTATATGCTTTACTTCAAACTTTCTAAAGTCAATCTTAAGTTTTGCCTATGATCCAGTTGAGGTACTAAGAATTTCAATAGAAGAACAAATCATTGAGCAGTGAGATAGTGAGCCCAGATTTTCTTCTTTATAAAAAACAAATGGCTTTTCAAGCTTTATACAAAATCCACCTTTTCCAAAGCGTTCTCTAAATTTTAAGTTTTTCTTTAAGTCACTTCCCTTCCCTCCATTCTCTTTTCAACTAAAAAATGAGCACAATTCTTTGTTACTAAACAAAATGCCGAAAAGCTTTCATCGCATTCCTCCTCGTGGACACGACCCTTTAGCCCAAAGCTACACGGTAAATCTTTTCTCTTACATTTTACAATCAATTTTTGGCGCCGTTACCGGGGAGGGAATGGTGTATTTTTTTTTTTAACAATTTGGTGTCTTATTTCAGGGACATCAAGATTCAGATTTAGTATTCAAACTTTGCAGGAGAAAACTTGCTATTCTGTGCCCCTACTCTCGAAAGTAGGAAACAGAATTTCAAGAAATTGCGTTGTAAAAGTTGAACATTTTGTTGGACTACTAAAACTCTTTTTTGCAGGACATATTGCTTGCAAAAATTAAGTTTTTACGTTATATTCATACTATATCTGCTATTCACCATCCCTGTTTTAATCCAACAGTAATTTGAGTGATTGTTAATTGCATAAAAAAAAACGTTTAGACTTGCATTCTAGGCATTTGTCTAACTACGTTTATTTTACAAGTACTGTTGAAGAGAGCTGGAAACAAGGTACGTATGCATAGCATATAGTTTAGGAAACATTCTTGGGTGATATTTGCTTTTGAATGTTACTTTTCTATATCTTGCACACTTTGCACAATAAATTCTAAGGGGAAAACCCAATTCAAGATAAGGTGGGGAAGTCACTACCCTTCTTTAACCCATCCCCAAGCACGCACAACCTAAGCCTAAGTAAAATCTGATAGACGTTGGCCTTAGGCACATCTCGAACTCACTAGGAGATTATCCTAAGGGGAAAGGTGTTGGAATTTGACTCCTGCCAAATCGGTGTTTAGGAAGGGGATTAAGGGCTGAAAGCCCGAAGGTTGGTGGTTACTTAATTAAGGAACGTCTTTGATGGATAACCTCCCATCAATCTTACCCTGACCTGGCTGATTAGCTTGTGGTCAAAGTCTACATTATACCTCTTGTAGACAATCAACCAGTTAGGAGTTGTCTAGGTCGAGGTTACCTTAGACTAGGCTTGGTTGATTACTCTTGTTGACTGTTGGTAAACTTGTTTGCGATTGTGATTGTGTTTGTGTATGCAAGCGTGGTCAAGAGACCCAAACTCATCTAGGTTGACTAGAAACACATCACCACCCAAGTTTGAACCAAGACCAGACCAGGTTATGGCTCAACCAGCATCATTGCAGGATAGGTTCTATCCCATTAGAACCTCACTTCCATCTTGCATTCTACTTTCATCGGTTGGTGAATACAATTTGAGCTTAAGCCTCAATTCATCAACACACTCCCCAAGTTTTATGGCTTAGAGTCTGAAGATGCTTACTTCTTCATAAGAGAATTTGAGGAAGTATGTCTAATGATGAAAATCCCACACTATGTAGATGTTGCTATTAGGTTGAGATTTGTCCCTTTCTCTCTTAAGGACTTAGCAAAGAAATGGCTTTACAGCTTAGCGGCCGGCTCCATCACATCTTGAGATGATTTCATCAAGGTCTTCTTGAAGAAATTGTATCTAATTTATAAGACCGCTCTCATTAGGAAGAACATCATGCAATTTAAGCAAGAACCTAGTGAACTATTTGGAGGTACTTTGAACGCTTTAAAGATCTCCTTGTCCAATGTCCTCATCATGGAATAAAAAAATGACGACAATGCCAAATTCTTTATAACGGTTTGGACTATTCTACCAAAATCCTTATAGAAAGTATGTACCAAGGGGCATTCTTGTAGAAAATGAAAATGAAGGATGGGATTTATATGAAAAACCGAGCTGAAAAGACCCAATGGGAACCTACTGGTGAAACCTCTAGGAATCCAAACTCCATCTCTTCAAAAGGAGGTCTCCATTTTATTGAATCATCCATAGCTAATGAGGCTAAGTTAGCGTACCTAGTAAGAAGACTGAAAGTTTTAGAAACTAAGGAACCAAGTCCAGTCAATCAAGTCATCCCAAACCAATTTCCAACCCTGGGCTGTACTTACTGCCAAGCCATGAATCATGTGTTCGAGGAGTGCCCTATGTTTCAGACTCAGCAACAATACATGAACCGATGAATGCGGCCTTTTCAAGGCCGAACAATAATCCTTACACACCAATGTACAATCCTGACTGGAGAAATTACCCCAATTTCTTATGGAGCCAAAATAACAATGACCACTCACGGTCAAATCATGCTAGCCACTTCCATCATGCCAATAATTCTTCCAATCATCAACCCAACTTTTCTAATTTTCGCAATAATTCTCCCAACCATCCACCTAACTTTTCAAACTATCAACAAAATCTTCCCCACCAAGCTCCACAATCTTCCTTCCAGAATCCTCAACTAGAAAGGAGAATGACTGACTTTGAGAGAAACATGGAAATATATATGAAAAACTAAGATTCTCTCATGCAAACTATACAGAGGTTAGAGGTTCAAATGAGCCAACTAGCCACTCCACAGAATGAGAGACAGAAGGGTACCTTGCCTAGTCAGCCAATAACCAATCCTAGGAATTCTCAACAAGCTCATTTGGCTGAGGATCAATCATTAAATCAATATAATGCTGTTCATACATTAAGGTCAGGAAAGAAAGTTGAATCAAGTGTCAATGCCAACCAATCCTATTCAGTACAACCAGCATCAAGCATCCACCTCATCTAATCCAAATCCTTTCAAATCTGACGAATCTGAAAAAGATAAGTCAACCAGTCAGGTGCACCAGCCTATAGTACCATTCCTAATATGCTGAAAATAACGAGCAAAATCCACACATGGACAAGATAATTAAGATATTTAATCAAGTGAAGATAAATGTGCCACTTCTTGATGCCATCCAATAATTCCCATCCTATGCTAAGTTTCTTAAGGACATGCGTACCAAGAAGAAAAAGACTAATGTACCAAAAAAGGTCTTCTTAGCCACTAACATTAGTGAGCTACTACCGGGTCCGATCCCTGTTAAGTATAAGGATCCAGGTAGTCCCACCATTGCCTGCACAATAGGACAAACCGAGATTAGTCGTGCACTTCTTAACTTGGGAGCAAGTATCAACTTGCTTCCATTCTCAGTTTATCAACAACTCGGGTTGGGCGATTTTAGTCTAACTCGAGTCACTATCCAACTGGCTGACCGTTCAGTAAAAGTTCCAAAAGGGGAGATTAATGATGTTCTTATTCGGGTCAGGGAGTTTATTTATCCTGTCAATTTCATAGTTCTAGAGACACAACCTGTGTCCAACTCCAATCATAGGGCTCAAACTCCTGTTATCTTAGGGCGACCATTCCTTACTACTGCCAATGCCATCATCAATAGTAGGAATGGGTCCATGAGGTTAACCTTTGGGGACATGACTAGAGAAGTCAATGTCTTCAATCTAGGAAAAACAACCCGCGATGTTGAGGATCAAACATTTGAAGTCAACTTAATTAAGAACTTAACAAGTGAATATATGAAAGAATTGGAATTAGAAACTGAGTGTGACTTCGGGTTAGAGTCTGACGACTTTAATCTTGATCAGGTTATAGATTCTGATGTGAATTAGGCCTCGAACCTTATTTCACCAATAATGAAGTCAACAAATTTGACTAGTCCTTCTAGTGAGCCTTCCTCTTCCTTAGAATTGAAAGCCTTACCTGCGCATCTCAAGTATGTCTATCTAGGCGAACAAGAGACCTTTCCTGTCATCATTGCCTCCCATTTAAATGACAGGAAAGAAGAAGATCTTAAAGCAATTCTAAGAAAACATAGGGAAGTCATTGGTTGGACTATGACTGATATAAAGGGATTAAGTCCAACCATCGTTCAACATTCCATTAATCTCAATGAAGATGGCACACCTAAAAGAGACCCGCAGCGTAGGTTAAACCCTATAATATAAGAGGTTGTTCATGCTGAAATTGTAAAACTCTTAGACAATGGGATAATTTATCCCATTTCTGATAGCCATTGGGTCAGTCCTGTCCACGCGGTTTCAAAGAAATCTGGTTTCACCGTAGTGAAAAACGAGAACAAAGAGTTGGTCCAAACTCGACTTCCCACGAAGATCCGAGTTTGCATTGACTAAAGGAAGCTTAATGCTGCAACTTGTAAGGACTATTTTCCACTTCCCTTCATTGATCAAATGCTTGAACGTTTGGCGGGCCACAAGTATTACTGTTTCTTGGACGTTACTCGTGGTATAATTAGATCTCTATGTTGGCCTAGAGGCCTTCCACTCGAGTTTTGATGATGATTAACTCATGTAGTTATAGTTTACTAATAATCTTGCGATATTTAGTTTCAGATATTTGATCAAGTTATTAGTAGTTGATTAGCTTTAACAAAGGTGTTTTGGAGCTTTCACATGATGATTCAAGAGCTCGAGCGTCAAGTTCACATCTAGCACTCGGTTGGAGTCAAGCTCGTTCGATCGAGTCAACTTGGAGACGGCGTTCTACAAGAAGGCTTCGGTTTGTTTAGTTTAAGATTTAATTTAGATCCATTGTAAAGATTAGATAGTATGGTATGCTCAAGTTCACAACACACACACTTGTTTTAAGTTTCATGTTTATTGGTTTTGGTTTTTGGTTTAACCGATCTTGATTTTCATGAATAGATAGAATCAAAACAAGTTTACATAGTTTAATGTATATTAGATTTGATCTATATACATATATGCTTCATCTATTTAGAAAAACTTATTTTGATAGTCTACTTCATGAGTTTGGAGTTTGTATTTTAGACAAAACTTATTTTTGGATTTAATGTCAAAAACATAGATATAATACCTTTCATGTATATTAGATTCTATCCATATACTATATACTTCAAAGTTGTTTAAATATCATATTTTTGTATTTACATGTATTTTAGAAAATCGGATTTCCATTTCAAAAATCTTAGTTTTGGAAAATACAGAATTTGGTTTAAGGCAAATTTTCTATCACACAAAAATGGTTCAATTAGTTTGAAATATGTGTTGAATTTTGTCACACATATTTGTATTTCAAATATAATACAAGAATTGATTTTTGTGAAATTTATGTGATTTTATGGGATTTAATTGAAGTTAAAAAGACTAGTTTTAAATCCTGAAATTTTCCCTGCCAGGCTCTGGCGGTCGACCGGGACTGTCGACTGGACCAGTGGTCGGTCGACCGGACCGATCGACCGATGTGCACAAGACGTGCACAAAGGCCAAGTGATTTGGCCGGTCGACCGACTGAAGTCATCCCACTCTCGGTGGGACCGGTCGACCAGGCGATCGACCGTTCACTTTGGCCCGGTCGACCGGGCGGTCGATCGGCCAGAGAGCAGTTGCTCTCTGGATCTAACACGGTCGACCGGGCGGTCGACCGGAGGGTTCAACTGTCAAAAATGTGACCGTTGGCCTGTCGACGGCCGGTCGACTGGAAGGGCATTCTGGCCCTTTTCAGCTGCCAACGGGCAGATTTGAAATGAGGGTATAAATACTCCATTTCTTGATTGTTTTCAACTAGAATTTTCAAGAGCAAAAATTTTCATCTTCTCTAGTGTTTTAATACAAGTTTTCAAAAGAGTTTTTAAGCCAAAAGGATTCATCTTTATTTGTTTTAAAGGGTTGAAAAATTCAAAGAAAAAGAAAGTCTTTGGGATTGTTTTTTATCTTCATTTTTATATCAATTCTAGAACTTTTCCCAAGAGTTTTTCTTTGTGATTTTGATTTTCAAACTCTTTATTTCTCACACTTGAGCTTATCTACTATCCTATCTATAGAATCTTTGTTTTAGTGAGAAAATTGATTTGTGGTTGTTAGACCACCAAGTTGTAAACCTTCCATTGATTGTGATATCCCTCTAGTGAGAGGTGATTGAGTTGTTATCCCTCAAGTGTGAGGTGATAGTGGAAGTGGTATTTGGCTCCCTCTAGTAAGAGGTAGAGATTGTGTTGGAATCCCTCAAGTGTGAGGTGATTATTGTTTGTGTGGCTAAGTACCTATCCCTCTAAGTGTAGAGGTGATTTGTTTTGTACCTTGCCTCTAAGAGTAGAGGTTGTAATTTTTAGAGAGAGGAGTTGTGTACTCCCTATTGTAATTGCCCCAAATCCACCGTGGAGGTTCCCTGTGTGGACGAGTTAGTGAAAATCCTTCTGTGTGAAGGCGGGGACGTAGAGCTGTGTGCTCGAACATCGAAACATATCTTGGTGTTTGCGATTGATCCACTTTTTCTAACTCTCTCTTACATTGTGCATTGTTTCATATTGTCATATCATATACATGCTTGGTTTGTTTGTGTGCCTCACTTGTGTTTAACCAAGAGAGCTTCATATAGCACCTCAACTCTGTTGGCCCGGAGGTCATCCTCTCTAGTTTTGATGATGATTAACTCATGTAGTTATGTGTACTAATTATCTTGTGATTTTAGTTACAAATTATTGATCAAGATATTAGTTGGTGATTACTTCAAAAAGAGGAGTTTGGAAGCCTTCACTTGGTGATTCCCGTGCCCGAGCATCAAGATCATACCTTTGCACTCGGTGGATCACGTTTGGGATCGAGTCGGTTTGAAGATTGAAGATCGTCAAGAAGACTTAGGTATCCTAGTTTAGTTTAGTGTGTTTTAGATCCATTTGTAAAGCTTAGTATAGTTGATATGCTCAAGTGCACAACACACACGTTTTATAGTTTTCGGTTTTTAGTTTAACCGATATTTGTTTTCATAAATAGTTGATCAAAACAAGTTTACATGGTTTATATGTATAATAGACGTATTCTAGTTATACATTCATGCTTAAACTTCTTATACAAACTTATTTTGACTATCCTATTCATGTATTGAAAAATCAAAGTTTGATAAAATACGTGTTTTGATTTTTGGTAAAAATGTTAAGACACAAAAATAGTTCAAATTGCTTGATATTTGAGTTGAAATTTTTATCACATGTTTATATATCAATGCAAAATGATAAAACTATTTTTGGGTATTTTTACAAGACTTAAAAGATTTTTTAGAAATATTTTTAACATGTGTTTCTGACCCAGGACTATGGCTGACAGGCCAGGTCGGCCGACCGCACGGGTCAACCGCACCAAAGGCCGGTCGACCCTTGCGGTCGACCGACGTGCACAGGCTTGTGCACGTTTGGCAGTCACAGGGACGGTCGGCCGGGCGGCCGACCGGATCAGAGAGCCCTGCTCTCTGTATCTGGGCGGTCGGCCGGGCGGCCGACCGGATCAGAGAGTCTGCTCTCTGTATCTGGGCGGTCGGCCGTGCGGTCGACGGGTTGCCCCAACGGTCACATTTCTGACCGTTGGCGGTCGGCCGGCCGGCCGACCGCTAGGGTCTGTCAAGCTGCCAGATCAGCCTAACGGCTAGTTTCTGTTTTGGCCTATAAATACCCCATTTCTTGGGGGTTTTAACTAAGATTTTCAGAGCAAAATTTCCCCATTCTCTGGTTTAAAAACAAGTTTTCAAAAGTGTTTAAAGAGCAAAAAGATTCATCTTATTTGTTTTTAAGTGTTTTGTTTATTTCAAAGAAATTAGGGTTTTGGGAAATAGTTTTTAATCTAAACTTCTATATCTATTTTGGTGTTTTTCCAAGAGAATTTCTTTGATCAAAACACTTATTTTTCCACACTTGAGCTATCTTCTATCCTAATCTATTTAGGATCTTTTGTTTGTGGGAAAAGAGAGATTGTGGTTGAAAGAAACCACTTGTTGTAAAACCCTTGCTTTGATTGGGTTACTCCCTCTTTGGTAGACGTTGAGATTGTGGTTTGCTCCCTCTAGTGAGAGGTGGAGTTAGTTGTTGTTTGCTCCCTCTAGTGAGAGGTGGAGTTTGGTTTGTAAACCTTCTTCGGTAGAGGTGTTGGTTGTTGTTTGGCTACGGGCCTACCCCTCGGTTGTGAGGCGGTGTTTGTTTGAGAGAGGAGTTCGGTACTCCTATTGTTGTAACAAATCCTCCTCGGTGGAGGTTCCCTCGGTGGGAGATAGTGGATTGGAAATCCTTCACGGTGGTGAAGGCGGGGATGTAGAGCTAGGGGCTCGAACCTCGAAACATATCATTGCCTTTGCGTTTGATCCATTGTCTCTCAACTCTCTCTCTTTATTTGTGTTGTGCATTGCATTATTCACATTGCCATATCATTCATATTGCTTGTGTTGCCTTGCATCGTTCATATTGCTATATCTCTTATATGCTTGGATTGCTTGTGTGTGCCTCACTTGTACTTAACCACAAGAGCTTCATATAGCACCTCAACCCATATCTAGGGGAATCAAGAGGAGTTAGTTCAGAGCCCTTCACGGGGAATTCGGCTACACTTGTGTGTTGTATTAAGTGTTTGTGCAAATTTGTTTTAAGCTTCCGCATTTAGCGCATTTAGTTTCTAGATTAGCATTATCACCTATTCACCCCCCCTCTAGGTGATTTTCAATTGGTATCAGAGTCTACGCTCCTGATATTAGGCTTAAAATCCTAGGAGTGAGATCCATTTGTTTGCTAATCTATTGTTTGCATTTGCTTGTTTGCACACTCATATAGTTTACCATGGACTTCATGACCCCACCTTGTTTTGACCCTTCCAACATTGTTGTTTGGAAGTATAGGATGTCCATGTACCTAAAATCCCTAGGATTGCATGTTTTCCTTGCCGCTACCAAGAGATGTTATCTTGGTGACTGCAAGCATATAGGGTCCAATGCACAAGCCCTTGAGGCCATTAGAAGCACATTAAATAAAGAATATCTTATGCTTGCTTCTAACTTTGATTCCGCATTTGCAGTGTGGAATATGTTGACAACCACCACCTCTAAGCTTCAATTGCCAATCCAACCGGAGGAGTCTAGTGGAGAATCCGATTCTCAATGCTTCATGGTCCAAGGAATGACTCTCTTGAGGTACATTCAGAATCCTAACTAGATAGTTTTGATGCTAGTTCTTCATGCGATGATTATGTTGATCCCCATGCTTTGAATGAAGAACTATCTATTGTTTGTGAAAAATTGATTGAAAAATATAAGATTTTGAAAAAGAAAAGTCTAGGCCTTGAAAAAGAAAATATAAGTTTACATTCTAGACTTAACAATGTTTTGCAAGAGAAGGTTGAGGTCTATAATGAAAGGGATTCATTGAGATCTCAACTAGACCTTGTTCTAAAAGAAAATAAATTTTGAAAACTAAAAATGATTGTGAAACAATTTTGAAGAAAATGAAAACTTGTCTTCAAAAATTGATTTTGTTTTAAAAGAGAATGTTGCTTTAAAAAACAAAATAATTTCTATTTCAAATGATTTAAATGATTGTTTAAAGAAAAATGATGTTTTGCAAAATAAGATTAATTCTCATGTTTGCCATGCTAGGGTAGTATCTCACACTTCACCCCTTGCATGCTCCACTTTATCTTCAAGTGTTAAAAATGATATAAATGTTTTGAAGAAGAGTGTTGATTGTTTGGGCTCCACTTTGAGCCAATGTGTTGTTGGGCATACACGATTGAAATCTTTGTTTCGAAGAAACAAGTTCTATCTTTTCATGCACACCCTCCACGGCATACACATGCTCCTCACGGACACCATCACACTATGTATGCTCATGTGTACACTTGTACACATTGTGGACGTAAGGGCCACCTTACTAAATTTTGTTTTGATCGTATACATGATTGTAATTTAGCAAATAAATTTGTTTGGGTTAGGAATGGTACTAACCTCCATGGACCCAAAAAGTTATGGGTACCAAAGACCACCCTCTTATATTTGATGTAGGTGTGGGCTCTCGCATGACGTGAGAGTATCGGTACCTTGGAGTGGATGCGTTCCGAGCTTCATGGAAATCATTTGGATGCATCACTTTCAAGGGATGTTTGGTGGAGAGAACCACCATGTTTTGGAGACAAGAAAAGTTGCCTTCTAGGTTTTGGTAATGATTCCTAACTCCTAATCATTGTTTACATGCTTTTCATGTTCATTATTTATAGCATGTTTGATGTTTTTAAATTATTATGATAATGCCATGTTTATTAGATCCTTGACATGCATGTATAGCCCTTTTTGAGACACCCATGTTTTAATATGGACCATTATTTTTGTGTTCTCACCATTTGTTTAGCTATCATGTTTATCACAGGTTTAATAACATGTGAATTTTCTTAATAATCATGTTTATGATGATAATTTATATCTTGTTTTGATGCTTCATGATTTGAATATTTGTTTAAATGTTAGTTTTCATTAAGACTAGGATTTATACTTGTGTATATAGTGGGTCACAAATAAATCTATATATGTTTGTACTTGAATGCTTATTTGTTCCCATTAGATGTGCTAGTATAGTCTAGTTTTGATGATCCATGCATTTTAAACTTGTATTCCCATTTCTTGAATTTGTTTCATGTTTTTGTGTTTAACTTCATGTATATGTCCATTTTATCCAAATTATTGTTTATACATATACATTCTTTTGAGCCACGTGCCTTCATGCATATATCTTTGTGGACTCGTTGTGTTTGGATATGAATGTATACTTTAATTTGTATAGGACATACATATACCTTGAAGATTAAATAGTTTTGATGATTTTCATGTTTTCATGTTTCAAGGAATATTGAGCTTATTGTCCATCTTTCATGATTATGATCTTCACATTGTATTTGTACACTCACATTTATTGTTTACTCATGTGTTTGTTTTTATGAGACATATTTATGCTTAATTGATTATGAGTGTTGACTATTTTGTGAATTTCATGTTTTCATGAAGAATATTTTTTTGCTTTATTCCTTGCTTGAAGGATTTCGTACTAGTTTACAAATTTTTCATTTAACTAGTTCGTATTCTTCATTTTGTAGAGTTTTTCAAATAAAGCTTATTTTCAAATCTATTTTTTAAAACCCCTACCATCCACGGGCGGTTGGATGGGAGATCATGCTCATGTATGCTTGATATTGAAAATCATTTAAACTTGAACATGGTTGGGTGGTAGTTATATGAGGTATACACTTGATCATTATTTTTGTTTCAATTGGTATCATTGGACTCTTTCAATTGGTATCAATTTTGACCTTTCTTGTATACTCATATATGTTTGTATGTATGTATGCTTTCACTTCAAAGTATATCAATTTCAATGGTATCTATTTTCATACATATATATATATATATATGTTTGTGTTTATGCTAAGCTTGAGCTTCAATTTTGTTTCAATTGATTAGTTTTCAATTGCTTTTCAATTGGTATCTTATTACAAGCGTATGCATATGTTTTGTTGGTATTTCATAAAGGGGGAGAAAATTCGATTTTCATGTCTACAATTGGTATTTGTATTTCCACTCCCTGCTTTATGATAGAAAATAAAAATTTTAAATTGATATCATATACTTAAAAAGAAAAATATTCTCTTTTGATATCAAGATGTTTATTTGAATGTTTTAAAAATTGGTATCTCAAAATTTTGTTTTTGAAAAGAAATACAAAAAGTTTTGATTTGTATTGCCTATATGCAAGGAGAGCTTAACATCTCTTCTACATATAGATTCATGTTGAGTGTATCTTGTATTGAAGAGCTTGACAATCTCTTCTTTATGTGGTACACGTGTGTAGGGGGAGCTTCACATCTCCTCTTATGCATTGCGTAGTGTATGTTATGTGAATTAGGGCTTGTCATCCCTCCTTCATGTAATGTATCTATGTAGGGAAGCTTCACATCTTCCTCTTCATGAATGTATATAGCATATATCATTTATCTATTGATCTATGTTTACTTTCAATTGGTATCAAGATACTACTTTGACATATTTTCAATTGATATCTTAATTGATTGTCACCCCTATTTGATTTTGTTTTAGACAAAGGGGAGAACATTGTCTTTATTAACCCTTTTGTTGATTCATTGTTTCGAACAAAAAGGGGGAGAAAAATTTATTGATTTAGTTTTGCTTTTACCCCTTATTGATGATTGTTTCTTTGTATTAAAAAGAGGGAAAAGATTTTGTTTTGTTTTGGTTTTTACCCCTTTGTTGATGATTGACAAAAAGGGGGAGAAAGATTTTGGTTTATATATGCATATTTATGTTTTGCATATATTAAGTTTAATTTAGTTTAATTTTAATTGGTATCTAGAGCATGTTTTGTTTTTGAACATTTCATTGGTATCTAGAGCCTTTTATTGTTTATGCATATACATGCATTCATGTTTAAGAGCCTTCATTGCATATTTATTGTTTATTTGTTTTATGCATGAGTTAAGGGGGAGCTTCTTTGAAGCTTAACTTTAATCCATGCATATATAAACCATGAGTTTTGTCATCATCAAAAAGGGGAGATTGTTGGCCCGGAGGCCTTCCTCTCTAGTTTTGATGATGATTAACTCATGTAGTTATGTGTACTAATTATCTTGTGATTTTAGTTACAGATCATTGATCAAGATATTAGTTGGTGATTGCTTCAAAAAGAGGAGTTTGGAAGCTTTCACTTGGTGATTCCCGTGCCCGAGCATCAAGATCATACCTTTGCACTCGGTGGATCACGTTTGGGATCGAGTCGGCTAGAAGATTGAAGATCGTCAAGAAGACTTAGGTATCCTAATTTAATTTAGTGTGTTTTAGATCCATTTGTAAAGCTTAGCATAGTTGATATGCTCAAGTGCACAACACACACGTTTTATGGTTTTCGGTTTTTAGTTTAACCGATATTTGTTTTCATGAATAGTTGATCAAAACAAGTTTACATGGTTTATATGTATAATAGATGTATTCTAGTTATACATGCATGCTTAAACTTCTTATACAAACTTATTTTGACTATCCTATTCATGTATTGAAAAATCAAAGTTTGATAAAATATGTGTTTTAGTTTTGGTAAAAATGTTAAGACACAAAAATAGTTCAAATTGCTTGATATTTGAGTTAAAATTTTTATCACATGTTTATATATTAATGCAAAATGATAAAACTATTTTTGGGTATTTTTACAAGAGTTAAAAGATTTTTTAGAAATATTTTTAACATGTGTTTCTGACCCAGGACTGTGGCTGATAGGCTAGGTCGGCTGACCGCACGGGTCAACCGCACCAAAGGCCGGTCGACCCTTGCGGTCGACCGACGTGCACAGGCTTGTGCACGTTTGGCAGTCACAGGGACGGTCGGCCGGGCGGCCGACCGGATCAGAGAGCCCTGCTCTCTGTATCTGGGAGGTCGGCGGGCGGCCGACCGGATCAGAGAGTCTGCTCTCTGTATCTGTGCTGTCGGGCCGTGCGGTCGACCGGGTTGCCCAACGGTCGCATTTCTGACCGTTGGCGGTCGGTCGGCCGGCCGACCGCTAGGCCTGTCAGGCTGCCAGATCAGCCTAACGGCTAGTTTCTGTTTTGGCCTATAAATACCCCATTTCTTGGGGGTTTTAACTAAGATTTTCAGAGCAAAATTTTCCCCATTCTCTGGTTTTAAAAACAAGTTTTCAAAAGTGTTTTAAAGAGCAAAAAGATTCATCTTATTTGTTTTTAAGTGTTTTGTTTATTTCAAAGAAATTAGGGTTTTGGGAAATAGTTTTTGATCTAAACGTCTATATCTATTTTGGTGTTTTCCCAAGAGAATTTCTTTGATCAAAACACTTATTTTTTCACACTCGAGCTATCTTCTATCCTAATCTATTTAGGATCTTTTGTTTGTGGGAAAAGAGAGATTGTGGTTGAAAGAAACCACTTGTTGTAAAACCCTTGCTTTGATTGGGTTACTCCCTCTTTGGTAGAGGTTGAGATTGTGGTTTGCTTCCTCTGAGAGTGGAGTGAGGTGGTTGGTTGTTGTTTGCTCCTCTAGTGAGAGGTGGAGTTTGGTTTGTAAACCCTCTTCGGTAGAGGTGTGTTGTTGTTGTTGTTTGGCTACGGGCCTACCCCTCGGTTGTGAGGCGGTGTTTGAGAGAGGAGTTCGGTACTCCTATTGTTGTAACAAATCCTCCTCGGTGGAGGTCCCTCGTGGAGATACGGGTGGATTGGATTGGAATCCTTCACGGTGGTGAAGGCGGGGATGTAGAGCTAGGGGCTCGAACCTCGAAACATATCATTGCCTTTGCGTTTGATCCATTGTCTCTCAACTCTCTCTCTCTCTATTTGTGTTGTGCATTGCATTATTCACATTGCCATATCATTCATATTACTTGTGTTGCCTTGCATCGTTCATATTGCTATATCTTTTATATGCTTGGATTGCTTGTGTGTGCCTCACTTGTACTTAACCACAAGAGCTTCATATAGCACCTCAACCTATATCTAGGGGAATCAAGAGGAGTCAGTTCAGAGCCCTTCACGGGAATTCGGCTACACTTGTGTGTATTTAAGTGTTTGTGCAAATTTGTTTTAAGCTTCCGCATTTAGCGCATTTAGTTTCTAGATTAGCATTATCACCTATTCACCCCCCCCCTTAGGTGATTTTCAAACTCTTATTCTGAGGAATCAAGAGGAATTAGTTCAGAGCCCTTCACCGGAATTTGGCTAAACTCGTTGGTTACACTAAGTGTGTTGAAATTAATTTTAATTTTCGCATTATTATTCATAGATTAGCCGTACACCTATTCACCCCCCTCTAGGTGTACTTTCACTCTATTGCTCTGAGGATCAAGAAAAGACTACGTTCACATGTCGATTTGGGACATTTGCTTATCGTCAAATGCCTTTTGGCTTATGCAATGCCCCAGTAACGTTTCAACGTTATATGTTGAGTCTCTTTTCTGATATGGTAGAACAATTCTTCGAAATCTTCATGGATGATTTCTCCATCTACGGAGATGATTATAGTTCATTTTTGCATCATCTTCCACCTCTATATTATGCATATTATCAATAAAAATTGGTTTTTTACTCCTTTTCTCTCTATTTTTGCAGGTCCATATTTTAATGGAGAAGAGGCCCACAAATCCATGTAAATATCAAGAATAAAAGGATTAATTAAAGGCCTAAAGAGAAGCCCAAAAGAATAGCCCAGTTTCTGGATTCATCCGTGCGCCCAGTCAGCCTTCTAGAAGCGCCAATGCGGATAACAACCTGTAACAACCAGCAACAGAAATCGCTGGTATAACGGCCTAGATTCTGCCGTGGAAACGCGGCTCTGGCCGCGTTTCCGCGGCAGGAATCTGGCCGTTGGGGCTGAGATTTGATCCGACGGTTCAGATTTGGGAGCTGATTCTTCTAAGGCCTATAAATAGACCATCAGGGCCAGTACGAGAGACTGAGGAAAGACTAGGCGAAAGAACTTGTATTTTGAGAGGGAGTGTAGGGATTCTCTCTAGGTTTTTAGTTCTTGTGTATTCCTCTTCTTCCTCCTAGAGATTCTGTAAAAGAGAGAAAAAGAAAGTGTTTGAGAGCTTGTAAGCAAGGAGGTGACATCTTTTCAAAGCAAGGATTAATCACACTTCTCTCTTCTTTACGATTTCTAGTGCATTGCTTTACTTTCTTCTTGCTTTACTTCATTTGCACTTCTACTTTTACCATGAATGTTGCTTGCTTTCTCTTGTAATGGATAGCTAACTCTCTCTAACATGACTAGCTAACAACTAACATTGCTAACTTCTAATTCTTGGGTGATTGCTAATTTCTAACTTGCAATGTTAAGTCTCTTTTGATCTCCAATGAAAATGAGTTGTGTTCATTATTGGGAAATGCTTGTTAGACATCCATATGATTCATGTGAGCCTCATTTAGAGCCTTGTCTTTAGAACAAGTGCCTTAATGGAACATGGAGATGGATCACTTAATTTGCTAATGGTTTGTAGAACACTTTTCTTAATTCAAAGCTAGCTTGTATATGCCTTGAATGACTAATGAAACTTGTATCTTCTTCCTTAGCAACCCTTTAGTGGCACTCCTTGATTCCACCATGAAATTCTATCTCGGGAGCCGATGAATCAATGAGGCTACAAGCTAAGACCGAGAAGAACACTCATCTTCCAAGTGGGATATACTTGACCTAACAAGCAAGTCATATCTCTTGCCAATGAATCAACATGAGGCATCCATCACCCATGAGCTTAGTAAGTTAGCAATTTAGTAAAGTTAGCTAGTCATGGCCTTTCTCATTCTAAAGTTTTCCAAAAGCTTTCTTCACTAGTTTCTTTTCTAGCAAGACAACTTTCCAAAGTTCTTTTTCATTCTCTTTTACATCGGTTTTTCTTTCCATGCAACCAAATCACAAAAATTTCTTCTTTTACTTTTTCATGTGTTTTTTTTTCTTTTGAACATAGAAGAATCTTCGCTTTCTCTCTCTTTGATTCATAACCGCAAAGCTTTTATCGTGAGCTCTCCCTTAGGATCGACCCGTATAGCCTATGCTATTATGGTGATTTGGAAGGAGCATATTAAACATACATTTTCAGAGTTTCGAGCACTACAATCAACAAGAAGGTTGACTCTAAAACCCTCTATCTCTGACTTGAGTAAACTCTTCTCCTTTTCCAAATAAATTTTTGGTGCCGTTGCCGGGGAGAGCAACGGTTTTTGATTCAATTGAGAAACTAAACGAATCTTCTTCTCTGTTGCAGGTTACAGGTTGAAGAAACAGGAATCTAAGCATTGCAGTAACATATAAGTGGCCTTGGGCCTCTGCTCCAGAAAGCAAAGACCAAGTGCCCTCGGATTTGCCGCGAAATCTCGGCCAAAGCCGCGGATCCGCGGCAATGATGAGTTGACTACTGACAGTTTTCTGCAGGGTTGCTTGCTTTGTAAAAATACAGCTACTGCAATTCTAAATTCTTGTATGCTTTCACCATATTCCTGCTAATAAAATCAACAGTAAAACATTTGTTGTTAAAATTAAAAATTGATTAGACGTTTGCATTCTAGGCACGTGTCTTTTCAATTCCTTTACTTTACTGTTGAAGAGTGCTGGAGCAAGGTATGTGCGCATTGCATATCGTATAGGACTCACCTCTTGGTTGATTTATATCGCTTTGAGTGAACCTTATTTGCATAAACTGTACACTTGCACAAAATTGACTTTAAGGGCATCACCCAATAAAAAAGATAAGGGGGGGATTTCATCACCCTTTCCTTAGCCCAAAAACCACCATCCCAGCACCCACAATCCCAAGCTTCTAATAAAAACTGATAGACGTTGGCCCTAGGGACATTCGGACTCAGTAGGAGATCGGCTGAGGTTGGAAGTTGATTTTGATTCATACTCCGGTGAAATCAGTGTCTAGGCAGGGGATTAAGATGTTAAGCCTCGAAGATACCTTGGTTTGGCGTAATTAAGGCCCGTTGCTTACACACGGATACCTCCCACCGTATTTTGCCCCTACCTGGCTGATTAGCTGTGGTCTGATTCAAGCAACAACCTTCTTTAGTTCATCGAACAGTTAGGAGTCGTCTAGGTCCAGGAAGCCTAGATAGCTTGTGATTGATTTTTCTTTTATTGTTTGTTATTTTCATTTTTTTTCGTTTGTGTGATCGGTGCACGTTGTTTGTGATTGTGTATGCGAGAGTGGTATCGGGATCCAAATTCTGCTAGGCTAGTGAGAATTTCTACACTTGCACAAACACCACCACTAGACACAATCACAATCATGGAAAATCACACTTCGTTGCAAGACAAGTTCTACCCGATTCGCACATCACTTCCATCATGCATTCTTCTCCCCACAACCAATGGAAATCAATTTGACCACAATTCATAAATACACTTCCCCGATTTCATGGCTTAGAATCTGAGGATGCGTATTTCTTCATTCGAGAGTTTGAAGAAGTATGCGTAATGATGAGGATTTCCCAATTGACCGAGGACGCTGTTAGATTAAGGTTCATACCTTTTGCGCTAAAAGACATCGCTAAGAAATGGCTTTACAATCTTCCCGCCAGTTCGATTTCTTCATGGGATGATTTTGTAAAAGTCTTTCTTAAGAAATTTTATCCCATTCACAAGACAGCCCTCATGAGGAAAAACATCATGCAATTCAAGCAGGAAACCAATAAACCATTCTGGAAGTATTTCGAACGCTTCAAAGACCTTCTAGCCCTTTGTCCTCATCACGGCATAGAGAAATGCGTCAGTGCCAAATTATCTATGATGGACTTGATTACCAAATGAAAACACTCCTTGAAACCATGTGCCAAGGAGAATTTTTAAAGAAAAATGAAGACCAGGGGTGGGATCTCTTTGAAGCCTTAGCCGAAAAAACGATTCAGTGGGAGTCATGTCCTGAGAAACTCACTCCCACCACTTCCAGAACCGGTATGCATTCCATAGAGTCCTCTATAGTTGCCGAAGCCAAGATAACACAACTGATGAAGAGGATAGAACTGCTTGAGTTTAGGGAATCTTCTGCTGTAAACCAGGTCAACCCATCACCTGTGGCCAGTCCATCACCTGTGGTCAACCGGGTTGTACCTATTGCCATGATCTCAATCATCTGTTTGAGGAGTGTCATGTATATCAATCTCAAATATATCAGGAGAGTACGAATGCCGCATACACCAGACCCAATTACAATCCTTACTCCAAAACATACAATCCGGGATGGCGAAACCATCCAAACTTTTCTTGGAGTCAGTCTGGTCCTGAGCAGCCGAGGCAACCATTTTCACAACAATACCCTGCTCAGTCTCATCCACCGAATTACCACCAGAACCCACCTAATGTCCATTCATACCAGAGTCCACCAAGATTCCAGTCATATCAAAATCCAACACCTTACCCAACAAACTTTCAGCCCCCGTATCAGCATCATCCACCACAAAATCCTTCAGACAAGAGAATTTCTGATTTGGAGAAAATGATAGAGACCTTATCCAAGACCCAAGCTTCAATGATGAACAATCAGCAGCAGGACATGAGCAAATTGCAAATCCAGATAGGGCAATTGGCTAACTCTCTGAATGAACGACAAAAAGGAATGCTACCTAGCCAACCAGTGCCCAATCCAAAAACTCACTTCCCCTGCACGAAGTTGAAGACTTGGGTCCCAGTCAATGCAACACTGTCCATATCCTTAGATCTGGAAAGCATGTAGATAACAAGGTTTCAAATCAATCCACCAAATCTGTGTCAAAGCCAACACCTTCTGTTCCAATCCAACCCATTCAAGACAATCCTTCTTCAAGCACACAACCATCCACTTCCCAGTCCAAAGGAAAAGAAAAGATTGATGAGCAAACATACAAGCCTGTTGTACCATTCCCAAATAGGCTCACAAATCAAAAGATGAATGCTCACATGGAGAAGATAAGAGAGATGTTCAACCAAGTCCAAATCAATGTCCCTCTCCTTGATGCCATACAACAAGTTCCATCATACGCCAAATTTTTAAAAGAAATGTGCACCAAGAAAAGAAAAGCAAATGTCCCTAAAAAAAATCTTCCTAGCTTCAAACATTTGTGAGCTGCTCACTGGTCCTATCCCTGTGAAATACAAGGACCCAGGGAGCCCAACCATTTCTTGCATCATAGGACAGACTACCATCAATAGGGCTTTGCTTGACTTGGGCGCCAGCATCAATCTTCTCCCCTTTTCTGTGTATCAGCAATTAGGGTTAGGCAACCTTCGTCCGACCCAAATGACGATACAATTGGCTGACCGCTCTGTAAAGATTCCCAATGGGGGAGATTACAGATGTTTTAATACGGGTCGGGGAATTCATTTACCCCGTAGACTTCATTATTCTTGAGACGCAACCCGTACAAAATCACAGAGCACAGACACCTGTCATTCTCGGACGTCCTTTCTTAGCCACCGCAAATGCAATCATCAACTGTAGAAATGGCTCGATGCGTCTAACCTTCGAGAGATATGACAAAAGAGGTGAATGTTTTCCATCTGGGAAAACAACCTAGGGATTTGGACAATGATTCTTTCGAAGTGAACTTGATAGAAGGTTTAACAAGTGAACATGATGAGGAGGTTGAGTATGAGTCTGAAGAGGAATTTGAGTTGGAGTCTGATGACTTCAACCTTGATCAGATTGTTGAATCAACTGTTGAATGGGCCACTAATTCCACCCCTATTCTTCCTTTGCACCAAGAACAACCAGTGATAGATCTTGTCCCTTCTTCTGAACTTAAGGTCCTTCCCGACCATCTCAAGTACAAGTACTTGGATGAGAAGGAAGCCTTTTATAATCATTGCATCCAATCTCACTGAACAACAAGAAGAGGATCTTCTTTCTGTGTTAAGAGAAAATCGGGAAGCCATTGGTTGGACCATGGCTGACATCAAGGGGATTAGTCCTTCCATAGTTCAACACCGGATTCATTTGACGGAAGATGCCAAGCCAAAACGAGACCCACAGCGTAGACTAAACCCAATCATGCAGGAAGCCGTTAGAGCTGAGATCTTGAAACTGTTAGACAATGAGATTATCTATCGCATATCCGATAGTCAGTGGGTAAGTCCAGTCATCACGCTGTGCCCAAGAAAGCAGGATTTACTGTGGTAGAAAATGAGAAGAAAGAATTGGTACAAACACGTCTTCCAACGAAGATTCGAGTTTGTATCGATTACCGAAAGTTGAACACTGCCACACGTAAAGACCACTTTCCTCTTCCGTTCATTGACCAAATGCTCAAGAGATTAGCGGGACATGAGTACTACTGTTTCCTGGATGGATATTCAAGATATAATCAAATCCCGATCGCTCCCGAGGACCAAGACAAAACAACCTTCACCTGTCCTTTTGGAACATTTGCGTACCGAAGGATGCCCTTCGGCCTATGCAATGCTCCCGCAACGTTTCAACGTTGCATGCTGAGCCTTTTTTCAGACATGGTGGAGAAATTTCTGGAGATCTTCATGGATGATTTTTTGATCTACGGTGATTCCTTTGAACAATGCTTGTACCATTTGAAGCTGGTTTTACAATGCTGTATGGAGAAAAACTTGACACTTAACTGGGAAAAGTGTCACTTTATGGTCAAGCAAGGAATCGTTCTTGGGCACAAAGTTTCACATATAGGAATTGAGGTGGACAAGTCTAAAGTGGAAGTCATAACAAAGCTCCCTGAACTAACATACATTCGATCATTTTTAGGGCACGCCGGCTTCTATAGACGATTCATTCAAGGGTTTAGCAAAACTGCTAGACCTTTGACAAATCTCTTAGGAGAGGATGTACCCTTTAAATTCGATGAAGAATGTTTACAAGCCTGGAAAGAGCTTAAGTGTAGACTTGTCTCAGCACCTATCATTTCTGCACCTGATTGGACTAAGCCTTTTGAGATTATGTGTGATGCCTCAGACTTTACTATCGGCGCTGTTTTAGGGCAGCGTATTGATACTAGGCAACACGTAATCTATTATGCTAGCAGAACGTTGAATGAAGCCCAACTCAATTATACAACTACTGAAAAGGAATTTTTAGCTGTTGTCTTTGCGTTGGAAAAATTTCGCCAATATCTGCTAGGGTCCAGGACGATTATTTTCACCGATCACTCCGCCCTAAAGTACTTAATGCAATAGTAGGATGCTAAGGCAAGACTTATTCGATGGATACTTCTTTTGCAAGAGTTTGATCTGGAGATTAAGGATAAAAAGGGCGTTGAGAATGTGGTAGCTGACCACTTGTCTAGAATCCCAAATGCACCAAAGGAGAGAATACAATTAATGACGATTTCCCTGACGAACACATTTTTGTGATGTGTGGAGAGCCTTGGTATGCTGACATAGCGAATTACCTTGCTACCAGGCAAATACCTTCTCATTGGTCAGGTCAGGACAAACACCGTTTCATGAGTCAAATGCGGTTCTTCTTCTGGGATGAACCGTATTTATTCAAATATTGTCCTGACCAGATAATACGAAGGTGCCTTCCTGAGGATGAACATCAGAGTGTTTTGACATTTTGTCACAAACTAGCTTGCGGTGGACATTTTGGTTCACGAAAAACTGCTGAGAAAGTACTTCAGAGTGGATTCTACTGGCCCACTCTCTTTAAGGATGCATACACTTTCTGCAAGCTATGTGATAAGTGTCAAATGACGGGTCGAATCACACGGAAAGACATGATGCCCCTTACACCCATCTTAGAGGTTGAAATTTTGACCTCTGGGGCATCGACTTTATGGGACCCTTTCCTCTGTCCTATGGCAACCAATACATTTTGGTAACCGTAGATTATGTTTCGAAATGGGCTGAAGCAATTCTAACAAGGACAAATGACAACCAAGTTGTCATCAAGTTTTTACGAGAAAAAATCATCTCTCGCTTCGGAGCCCCCCGTGCGATAATAAGTGACAATGGGAGTCATTTCTGCAATCGGGCTTTTGAAGCCTTGATGCGCAAATACTCTATTTCCCACAAATTGTCCACGGCGTACCATCCTCAAACCAACGGGCAAGTAGAAGTCACGAATAGACAAATAAAACTTATTTTGGAGAAAACTACTGGACAGAACCGTAAAGACTGGTCCATCAAACTCACTGATGCCTTATGGGCATACAGGACCGCTTACAAGACTGTCCTCGGTATGTCTCCATATCGAGTTGTATTTGAAAAACCTTGTCACTTGCCTGTGGAGTTAGAACACCGAGCTATGTGGGCTATAAAGCAGCTGAACTTGGATTTGGATAAAGCCGGTGCCTTGAGGAAGTTGCACATATCCGAGCTAGAAGAGCTAAGAAATGAGGCATATGTCAATGCTCAGATCACAAACACAGAACCAAACTCTTTCATGATAGATCCATTCACCGAAAAATTTTTGTCTCAGGACAAAAGGTTCTGTTGTACAACTCACGACTCCACCTTTTTCCTGATAAATTGAGAACCAGGTGGTCAGGACCATACATTGTGCAAAATGTCTTCCTCACACGGTGCGATTAAGATTCTTGATCCAAATAATGGCAATAAATTCACTGTGAACGGTCAACGTTTGAAGTCATTTCTTACCACTGAATTCGTGTCACATGAAGTTCATGAATTGGGTCTTTGTGACCCAGTTTATATGTGACCATTCCATCTGTATAGTCTCCCGGATTTCCCTGTATATCATTTTTGGGACCACTTTTGTAAATAAATATATAAAAAATAAAAAAAAGAGAAGAAGAAAAAAATAAAAAAAAATAATAAAAAATAAAAAAATAATGTGGGGCTTTTGTGTTAATTCTTATCAAGAGTTCCATTCCTTCCCAAACTTCCCATCCCTAGGTTTGTAAATATTACTTTTCACCTAGGATAAATTTGGAACTCTCACCTTTTTTTCCCCCTATATATATCATCTTTACCCTACCCCTCTTCCCTCAAACGCAAATCTCCTCCCAGATCCGAACCCTCTCTCCCAAAGCGCCGCCCTCAGAATTTTCCCGAGCCTCTGCTGCCTCCATCCAGCCGCGAATCCGCGACCAGAGCCGCAGATCCGCGACAATCCTGAGCTTTCTGGAGCGCCGCCAAATTTTCCTCCGGTCGATTTTTCCTTCTGGTGGCGGATCTGGTGCCACATCTCCCAGAATCAGTCCCCTGTGCCTCTGCAAACCCGAACTTTTCCCCCCACGTACTCCGGGGGTGGCTTGAATTTCCATCTCTCAATTTACTGTTCTAGATTTCAATTGTTAAGCATGGCACCTAGTATTTTTTCTGAGAAAGATTTTGGGAAAAATATTGTGTGATCCGAACAGGTATGGCCATATGTTCATAGATCGCATTAGGGCTTGGGATTGGTATACGTTAGTGTACGATAACTCTAAGAACGATGCATTTTATTGTCCCGAATTGGTGACAATGTTCTACACTAATATTGACCATGCATCTGTTGACACACACACTTACCAATTTACTGTGCACTTGCCCCTAGGCGACTTGTTCATCACTCTTCCTCTTCTTGAGGAACACACACATGTTCCCATTCACCCACAGCACAGCGATCCCCTCCCACTAATCGATTATATGACACTCATGGGGGCTCGCTGCACTGAGCAGGACCGCGGGCTAAAAGCTAGCACTACCTTTAGGAACGTACACTGCGTTGGACGCTGGATCCAACGTAACATTTTAGGGCTGGACCACACAACTTCCTTCAATCGCCAATGTTGCAAATAATTCATGATTTGATAACCCGGCAACACACGGTCTGCTTAAACAAGGTCATCTTCCACGCAATCATAGCCAACTCTTCCCGCACCCGTGGTGCCAAACACTCTCACCCTATTTTGATTACGCGTCTGTGTAGGACTTTCCTACCGGACGCCGTATTTGATTCCTTTGACCGAGTGTTTGTGGCACCAGAGAGACCCACTAGTTCATATAATAGTTGTTTGCATGCGGTCTGGACACCTAGTGCCCAGCCCGAGACTGTACCTGTGGCGTCCTCTTCGGAGGAGAGTTTAGACGAGAGAGATGATCCTGCATTTTGGCAGCAGGACCCCCCAACAGACACACGTGCCTTCATGTCCACCATCTGGCGTGGCATGAAGAAGATCTTTCGGGGGCAGGTTCGTCTGAGGAAGAAAGTAGAGGAGCAATCCTCTAGTTGGACAGTATAGAGGCTGAGCTGAGACGTTCACAGTCGGCTGGACCTAGCACCACTGCTGGTCCAAACGACGACGAGAGTGATCATTATCCTTTACCTATTTTCATGCATATTCTTATCTTGCATACATTGAGGACAATGCATGAGATAGGTATGGGGGGGGGTAGATTCTAACCTAGGATTTTTATCTTTCTTTTAGGATTTTTATCTTTCTTTTTAGGATTTTTATCTTTCTTTTTAGGATTTTTAGATTTACCTTTCTTTATAGATTTGCTATTTTCTTTTAGATTTTACTTTTTTAGAAAAAGATAAAAAAATATATTAAAATAAAAAAAAAAAGAAAAAAAGAAATTTTGATCCATGTTTAAAGAATCAAGCTTGATTTTAGGAATTAAGGAAGCTCTTAACTAAGATTTCTAATTATAAGTCAAAAAGAGGAGTTTTGTTGGATTTTTAGGTTAAGTAATAAAGGATAAGAAAGATTACTAGATTTTAATTCTTTCTTTAGGATATATACATTAAACATATTGAATGATTAATCAAAGACTTGGTGACTTTATTTACATATATATATAATATAAAAAAAAAGAAAAGAAAAAAAAAATATATATATATGTAGATAATATGTAAGCTAAATAAATACTTAGCCACTGATTAAGCTGGTTGGTCGTGCCTCAAGAAGCATTGCCAATCACGCCTAAAAGTGGTTAAGTCCTTAACTCCTTCGTGGCCTAGTTTACTCGAGTCCTCGAACCCGAGGGATGTTTTCTCATCTGGTGCCCTAGGACCATCTGGTTTGGGAGTCATCGGTAAGAGGTTCGTTACAAGGGTAAATTAGAAAGCCTAAGGAAGTTAAGGAAATGTAAATAAATAAATATTGTATATATATATAAAAATAAATAAAAAAATATATGTTATATATATTAGTAAATAAATAAACTTAGTCTAAGAAAGATCCTTCATATTTATAGATGTATATATACTAGGATTGATGCAAAATCTAGTTTTTGATCTTTTCCTTAAAAACTTAACCTAAATTAAAAACAAAACTCTAAATAGACGCTTATAAGAGGAATGACAAGTTTAGGGTAACCTGAAACCTATAACTCAAGTAAGAATCTTGAAAACATGGATCAAAATTTTCACTAACACTTTTATTTTTCTTTATGGATTTTGTGGGTGCAATCCGCTGAAAACCCTCAGGAGACAACACTCCTCCTCTAAGGTAACCTAGAGGTTTAACGGCTTGTTGCACGTGCTCAGTGCAATCGTGTCACCTACGAAAGTGGTGTAATAATCTAGTTAGGATTTTTTCTTTTTCTTTCTTTTTTTTGCTCGGGGACGAGCAAAAGTTAGGTATGGGGGTGTGATTATAGTTCATTTTTGCATCATTTTCCACCTCTATATTATGCATATTATCAATAAAAATTGATTTTTTACTCCTTTTCTCTCTATTTTTGCAGGTCCATATTTTAATGGAGAAGAGGCCCACAAATCCATGTAAATATCAAGAATAAAAGGATTAATTAAAGGCCTAAAGAGAAGCCCAAAAGAATAGCCCAGTTTCTGGATTCATCCATGCGCCCAGTCAGCCTTCTAGAAGCGCCAACGTGGATAACAACCTGTAACAAACCAGCAACAGAAATCGCTGGCATAACGGCCTAGATTCTGCCGCAGAAACGCGGCTCTGGCCGCGTTTCCGCGGCAGGAATCTGGCCGTTGGGGCTGAGATTTGATCCAACGGTTCAGATTTGGGGGCTGATTCTTCTGAGGCCTATAAATAGACCATCAGGTCCAGTACGAGAGACTGAGGAAAGACTAGGCGAAAGAACTTGTATTTTGAGAGGGAGTGTAGGATTCTCTCTAGGTTTTTAGTTCTTGTGTATTCCTCTTCTTCTCCTAGAGATTCTGTAAAAGAGAGAAAAGAAAGTGTTTGAGAGCTTGTAAGCAAGGAGGTGACATCTTTTCAAAGCAAGGATTAATCACACTTTCTTCTCTTCTTTACGATTTCTAGTGCATTGCTTTACTTTCTTCTTGCTTTACTTCATTTGCACTTCTACTTTTACCATGAATTGTTGCTTGCTTTCTCTTGTAATGGATAGCTAACTCTCTCTAACATGACTAGCTAACAACTAACATTGCTAACTTCTAATTCTTGGGTGATTGCTAATTTCTAACTTGCAATGTTAAGTCTCTTTTGATCTCCAATGAAAATGAGTTGTGTTCATTATTGGGAAATGCTTGTTAGACATCCATATGATTCATGTGAGCCTCATTTAGAGCCTTGTCTTTAGAACAAGTGCCTTGATGGAACATGGAGATGGATCACTTAAATTTGCTAATGGTTTGTAGAACACTTTTCTAATTCAAAGCTAGCTTGTATATGCCTTGAATGACTAATGAAACTTGTATCTTCTTCCTTAGCAACCCTTTAGTGGCACTCCTTGATTCCACCATGAAATTCTATCTCGGGAGCCGATGAATCAATGAGGCTACAAGCTAAGACCGAGAAGAACACTCATCTTCCAAGTGGGATATACTTGACCTAACAAGCAAGTCATATCTCTTGCCAATGAATCAACATGAGGCATCCATCACCCATGAGCTTAGTAAGTTAGCAATTTAGTAAAGTTAGCTAGTCATGACCTTTCTCATTCTAAAGTTTTCCAAAAGCTTCCTTCACTAGTTTTCTTTTCTAGCAAGACAACTTTCCAAAGTTCTTTTTCATTCTCTTTTACATCGGTTTTTCTTTCCATGCAACCAAATCACAAAAATTTCTTCTTTTACTTTTTCATGTTTTTTTTTCTTTTGAACATAGAAGAATCTTCGCTTTCTCTCTCTTTGATTCATAACCGCAAAGCTTTTATCGTGAGCTCTCCCTTAGGATCGACCCGTATAGCCTATGCTATTACGGTGATTTGGAAGGAGCATATTAAACATACATTTTCAGAGTTTCTAGCACTACAATCTAACAAGAAGGTTGACTCTAAAACCCTCTATCTCTGACTTGAGTAAACTCTTCTCCTACTTCCAATCAGTTATACCGTTATTCATTTCTTTTTGAGGATTATAATACAACTTGAAAGTAAGAATTGAAAATTCAGAAGATAAAACAAGTTGGAAATGCAACAGGAGAGTCAAATAAAAATTACTTTTTATTGATTCCAAAAGAGGGATACATGGATACACGGATTACAAGCTACGAGGGTGCTTCGTAGGACTTAATCTGTTCTTCAAGAGTGGCCAACCTATTTTTACTCTCCTCAGCAGCCCTGATAAGTGTCTGCGACCTCAACTCAGCCTCATTAAAACTCGCTGTTTGGGACAGGCGAGCCTCAATTTCAACCAAAGTTGCCCTCTGTGCTAGCTCTTGTTGCAGGACTTCGTCATTCTTGACCTTAAGCTGCTCTAACCGAGCAATCTCCTCAAGACGCACCGGTTCGGCCTTGGACAGAAGAAGATTGGCTTTCTTGATCATTTTCTTGGCCTTTTCAATCTTATCCTCAGCATCGAGAAGAGTACTGTTAGAAGCATCTATGGCATCCCCAAGTTCTACTTTCCTTGTCTTCAAGGATTTCAAGTCAAAAGAAATTGCCTTAACTGCTTCTTGAGCGGCAAGATGAGCTTCATGCATTTGAGCAGCGAGGTGTGCAAGCTATTCATTAACTGAGGACTCCAAATCTGAATGGCTGAGACGGCGCCATTCGTCCACATCCCTCTCAAGTCTGTCCACCAGAAGCTCCAATGTGGCGGCCTGGTCATCCCCTCGTCGTCTCGAATGCTGTCAATACTTCGAGAGAGGACCAACTTCAAAGCAGAGAACGAGGTAGTCGAGCCCTTCAAGACCAAAGCAATAGATCGCTTTAAGCCCTTATAAAAGCTGTCGACTAGCTCAGCCACAAATTCATTCTTGGCATCAACTACTCCCGGTGAACGAGTGGCCCCAGAAGGCAAAGCTTCCACCGGTTTCATTAACATAACCGTAGAGGGAATGGCAGGAGCACTGACTAGAGAAATATGAGGGGTCGTCGGTGATCTCGGAGGAGTCCTCATTGAGACTAGTACACTAGCCACGATCGACGTAGGGCTTGTAATGACTTCCGAGAGAGCTGGCTTAATAACCAGTGTTGGAGAAGTAGGACTAACAATCACTTTCAGCTTCGCAATTGGCAGGATAGGCAGCGCTGGCGAAACCACTGGCAGTTCACTTACTGATGTAGTTGGAAGTGAAATTGGTTCCGTAACCACTGTCCCCTCGGTCTCTTTAAGGCCACTTGCCAGTTCAGGTTGATAAGGGGCAAGCTGTGATACAAGACATCCAACTCAGCAGCGTCTGCCGCAGTCGAAGTACTTGCTTCACCCTGATTCCCTCAGGAAGATGGTTGGCTCTCTTGAAGTCGATGCACCCAAAGGTAGAATACCTGTAGCAAGAATCTGTTTAAGATATAATCAATATCAGGAGAGAATTACTCACAAAAGGTCAAAGCATTACCAAAAGATGATATAGCCTCAATCGCCTTAGCCACAGTTTCTCTCCGAACTTCTCGACGGTAGCATCAGTCCCCTCAGGCTCCATAGGGAAATCTTTGGTAGAGTCAACACGGACGACCGGCCCCCTTCACTCGCGAGCCCTCTGTGGTCCATCCTAAAAAGCTAGAGGCTATGGGACTTCCTTTTGAGGTCCCAGCACCTGAAGGACCCACGTCGGCCGCATCACCTCCAGAGTCTTATGAGACGACGAAGTAGCTAGCCTTTTCACTTCCTTATAAGTGAACAGGGAATCATAGTAATCTTCCTGTTCTCCTACAACCTCGGCTCTCGGGTCTCTTTCTGTCTCAATTCCTGAATCATAAAATAATAATGAGCTGCATGAAATATATAAGTATATGTTGCAAGAATAGAGCTGATCTTACTCAAGTCATGAACAGTTTATCAACGGTCTGCCTCGAAGCCGACAGCTTAATGACTAATGGAGCAGGAGGAGGAGGCTCCGCGGTTGACTCGCCCTCTGTAATAATGGTGGGAGTGTAGCGACGAGGCTTCTTCACTACCCTCTTCCTGCGAGATCCATCTTGTCGGTTTCATTTGAAGTGGACGTCGGGATCTTCTTCCTCCACTTCTTCTACCTCTACATGTTCCATGGGGGTCGTGCCTACCCCACTAGGAGCATCAGATGGAACCTCAGCACCTGCATCTCCCTCAAAGCGGGCTCTCTGCGTCCAAAGCCTTACTATCAGCAGTGGCGACGAATTCTCTGAGGCCTGGCATATGAACCCTCCTGTCCTCACCTCTCTCTGTGACCTTCCACTTTAGCCGCTGAGAGATCAATTTCATGCCAAATGAGTTAATAGAAAACCCGGTTGGTGTAGAGTTTGAAGTTCTGTACCACTGACAGAACCCTAAAGTTGTCTGAAGATTCGGAGTCCTCAGCGGCATGCACAACCGCGCCTCAGTACAGCTAGCGATGTAGAACCGCCAGGCACGAGCACATCAATGAGGCCCCCATAAAGGCCAGGATGGTGTTCGGGTTACCTACGTACAGTTGGTCATACCCAAAACTGACGAGCAAACCGACTCGAGACGTAGGGTTCCAAATAGCAGGTATCTCACTTCTGTACACTGTAGGCTGTCTAAAAATCACCAAGACAAGCCACCAAAACACAGAGATCCAAGATCCAGGCGCAAGGCTAAATGTGACAATCAAGACGCGAGAGATAGCCCGCGTCTCAGCATCAAGGCGCGTCAGCCCGAAGCCCGCGTCTCAGCATCAAGGCGCGTCAGCCCGAAGCCCGCGTCTCAGCATCAAGGCGCGTCGGCCCGAAGCCCGCGTCTCAGCATTGATTGTTACACATATTTGCATTTTATACCACCTTTATACCTTGCATATTGTATATTAAATATGATTTTAACCCATATTTTCTCTATTTTGCAGATCCACACTTTAAAGAGGAGAAGTCATTAACCACCTTAATTAGTGATAATTAAGGGGGTTAATTCATAATTAGCCAAAAGATCAAATCAGATCACCAAGATCTGCGCGCCAAGTGGAGAATCCAAGTGGTCCACGTGGCCAACCACCCAACCACCAGATCTCACCAGAAAGATCCGGCTCAACGGCCAAGATCTGGCGGCGGATCCGCGGCAATCCGCGCAGATCTAGGCCGTTGAGATCTCGGATTTCGTGCCAACGGTCAAGATTCCAGAGACTTCTCAAATTTGCCTATAAATAGCTGGCCAATGGTCTGTGCACGAAGAAGTTAGTGAAGAGAGAGAGAAAATTAGGGAATTGTTGTAATTTTTGTTCTAGGTTTTAGTTCTCTTCTCCTTCCTCCTTGAGTTCTAGACAAATTGAGAGAGAGATTTAGTTTGAGAGCTTGTAATCAAGAGAGTGACACTCTTGAATCAAAGATTCATCAATGGAGCTTTCTTCTTCTCTTTGCAAGAACTTGAGTATGTTTTCATTTCATGTGCTTTAATTTCTTGCATTAATTCTAGTTTTAGTTTAATTGCTTAGATCTTTGCTTTCCATGGAGAATTATAGCTTTGTTGTTAGTGAATGGAGGGCTAAGTTCTAGTTGCATGGCTAGCTAAGACTCACCTAGCTACTACTATCTCTTGGTTGATTGTATACTTCAATACTTGCATAATTCTATGTTTCTTGTGAATTCCAATGAAGTATGGTTGTATCCTTTGGTGATTGCTTGTTAGATCTCTATATGAATTGTGTGTCTCTTATAAAGAGCCTTTGATTGGATCATAAGGATGGATTACCATGGTTGTGTCACTTGTGTAGCAAGATCATCTCATGTACTTCAAGCTAACTTTGTAGTTAAGCTTTGAATGTCCAAAAGAGTTTGATTCTTCTAACCTATGCACTAATTGAGTACCAAGCCTATAGTTCCTCAATGTACATCTAGTAAGAGAACCTAAGATTCAAGAAGAGGCTTCAAGCTAACTAACTAAAAGGAACACTAGTCTTCAAGAAGGAATATCACACTTGAACATGCAAGCTATCTTCAATTGTCTATGATTCAATTGAGACAAATCTTGAAATCAACATAGAGTTAGTATGCTAGCAATGAGGTGTAGTTAGGCTAGCCATGCATCTTTCTATCAAGAGAGTTTTACACATTTTATTCTAGCATTCTTTTTCTTCTTTTCTTTACATCACACTTTATTCACTTCACTTCTTTTTCACAATGCACCACCAATACACCACTTCTTGTACATTGCTTGCCATTGTGTAATTGACAAAGAAGAGATCTCGTTTCTTTTTCTCACTAGTATTGTAAAGCTTCTACGCGAGCTCTCCTTGTGGTTCGACTCGGTATAGCTATATGCTATAACGAAAGATTGGAACAAGGTATAATAATCACATATTCGAAGTAAACAAGATCAAAGGTGAACTCTAAACCATAAACCATCTCTTTAATACCTGATTCTTGTGCAATTAACTTCTTGTACCTTGGTTTGGCCAATCAATTTTGGCGCCGTTGCCGGGGAGAGCAACGGTATTTTTAAAAGTGAGAAACTAAACGATATATCTTCTCTGTTGCAGGTACAGGTTGAAGATTCAGAAATTTTTGCACAGCAGAAACATACAAGTGGACCTGGGCCTCTGCTCTCGAAAGCAGAGACCAGGATCCCTCCAAAGTGCCGTAGATTCCTGGCTTTTGCCGTGGAAACGCGGCACAGAGGAGTTCACTACTAATCTGTTTTCTGCAGGGCTTTGCTCTCTGAAAAATACAGCTGCCTATATACCTGAAATCTTGTATTCTTCACCTGATATTTGTTAATCAACAGTAAAAGATTTGGTGTAAATTGATAAAAATTGTTTAGACATCTTGCATTATAGGCACGTGTCTTTCAATTACTTTACATTTACTGTTGAAGAGCGCGTGGGACAAGGTACGTAAAGCATTGCATATTGAATAGGATTCACTCGTTGTATGATTTAATTCTGCTTTGAGTGATCTTTGGTTGTTTACATCGTACACTTGCACGAATCAACTTTAAGGGCAAATCCCATAACAAGATAAGGTGGGGATTTTATCACCCCTTCCTTAGCCCACAAACCATTTCCCCACGTACTCACTATCCTAAGCTTCTAATTAAAAATTGCTAGACGTTGGCCCCTAGGGACACTCGGACTCATTCAGGAGATTTTCCTAAGGGGGAAAAGTGTTGGAAATTGACTTCCGTAAAATCAGTGTCTAGGAAAGGGGTTGAGGGCCGAAAACCCGAAGGGCGGTGGTTACTTAATTAAGGAACGTCTCCGGACGGAAAACCTCCCACCAACCTTACCCTTCCCTGGCTGATTTGCTTATAGTCAGTGTCTGCACCGAACCTCCTGTGGACGATCTAAAGTTAGGAGTCGTCTAGGGCAGAAAATCTAGAAGCTTGGATTGATTGTTTCTTTTTTCTTGATTGTTATTTTTCATTTTCCGACTGTGTGAAAGGTGCACGTTGATTGTGTATTTGTATGCGTGAGTGGTATCGAGAACCAATTTCTGCTAGGCTTGTGAGAACTTCTACACTGCCACATACACCACCACTCGACACAATCATGACGAATAACGTGTCGCTGCAGGACAAGTTCTATCCTATCCGCACATCAATTCCTTCTTGTATTCTCCTCCCGGATACTAATGATCATAATTTGAGCTCAAACCTCAGTTCATAAATACTCTTCCACGATTTCATGGATTAGATTCTGAGGATGCTTACGTCTTCATACGAGAGTTTGAGGAGGTATGCCTCATGATGAGGATTTCCCAGTTGACAGAGGATGCTGTGAGACTTAGATTCATCCCATTTACACTAAAGGATATTGCAAAGAAGTGGCTGTACAGTCTCCTGTCAGCTCAATCTCTTCGTGGGATGAGTTTGTTAAGGTCTTCCTTAAAAAATATCCGATTCATAAAACAGCCCTCATGCGTAAAAATATAATGCAATTCAAACAAGAGCCCAATGAGCCGTTCTGGAAGTATTTGAGCGCTTTAAGGACCTAGTCGCCCTGTGTCCCCATCATGGTATAGAGAAATGGCGTCAATGCCAGATTATCTATGATGGACTGGACTATCAGACTAAGACTCTCCTTGAAACTATGTGTCAAGGAGAATTTCTTAAGAAAGACGAAGACCAGGGTTGGGACCTTTTTGAGGCTCTAGCGGAGAAAACTATCCAGTGGGAATCCTGCTCTGAGAAACCCACACCAACAACTTCCAGAACTGGTTTACATTCTATAGGATCCTCTATAGCTGCAGAAGCTAAGATTACACAGTTAATGAAGAGGATTGAATTGTTAGAGTCAAGGGAACATTCTGTGAATCAAGTCAACCCATCACGAGTGACCAGCCCACCACTTGTGGCACCCATGGTTCATCGGGTTGTACTTACTGTCATGATTTGAATCATGTATTGGAAGAGTGTCCAGTGTACCATGCTCAGAGCTATCAGGAGAGTACAAATGCCACTTACACCAGACCTCCATACAATCCTTATTCCAAGACCTACAATCCAGGGTGGCGCAACCATCCTAACTTCTCTTGGAGTCAGTCTGGTCCTGAGCAGCCGAGACAACCATTCCCACATCAACAATACCCTGCTCAGGCACATCCACCGACTTACCACCAAAACCCACCAAATTTCAATTCATATCATAGTCCACCCAGATTCCAACCATATCAAAATTCTGTGCCATATCAAGCTAATTTTCAACCCCAGTATCAACAACAACAACAGCATCAACCACCCAATCCTTCAGATAAGAAAATTTCCGAATTGGAGAAAATGATTGAAACCTTGTCGAAAACCCAAGCAGCTATGATGAACAATCAGCAGCAGGACATGAATAAGTTGCAAATCCAAATAGGACAGTTGGCTAACTCTCTAACTGAAAGGCAAAAAGGAATGCTGCCTAGCCAACCTGTGCCTAATCCCAAAGCTCATTTTCCTCTGCATGAAGTTGAAGACTTGGGACCCAGCCAAAGCCAATGTCAAGCCATTCACATTCTTAGGTCTGGAAAACATGTAGACAACAAGGTCTCAAATCAGTCTCCAAAATTTGTTCCAAAATCTGTGTCAAAACCATCAGCTTCTGTCCCAGTTCAACCTGTGCATAATAATCCTTCATCAAGTTCACAACCTTCCACGTCCCAATCAAAAGGAAAAGAGAAAGTTGATGAGCAAACTTATAAGCCTGTTGTCCCATTCCCAAATAGGCTTACAAATCATAAGAATAATGCTCACATGGAGAAAATCAGAGAGATATTTAACCAAGTGCAAATCAATGTCCCTCTCTTAGATGCTATTCAGCAAGTCCCATTGTACGCCAAGTTTCTGAAAGAGATGTGTACCAAAAAGAGAAAAGCAAATGTCCCTAAGAAAGTCTTCTTGGCTTCCAACCTGAGTGAATTGCTCAATGGTCCAATCCCTGTGAAGTACAAAGATCCAGGGAGCCCAACCATTTCTTGTATCATAGGGCAGACCACTGTAAATAGGGCTTTGCTAGACTTGGGGCGCAAGCATCAATCTTCTTCCCTTTTCCGTATACCAGCAGTTAGGGTTAGGCAATCTTCGTCCAACCCAGATGACCATACAGTTGGCTGACCGCTCTGTAAAGATTCCCAAGGGGGAGATTACAGATGTTTTGATACGGGTCGGGGAATTCATTTACCCCGTGGACTTTGTCGTTCTTGAGACACAACCCGTACATAATCACAGAGCACAGACACCTGTCATTCTAGGACGTCCTTTCTTAGCCACCGCAAATGCGATCATCAACTACCGAAATGGATCAATGCGGCTGACGTTCGGAGATATGACAAAGGAGGTGAATGTCTTCCATCTGGGGAAGCAGCCAAGGGATGTGGAACATGAGTCTTTTGATGTGAATTTGATAGAGGGATTAACCAGTGAACACTTAGAGGAGATGGAGTACGAATCTGAAGAGGAATTTGAGTTAGAATCTGACGACCTAACTCTTGATCAGATTGTTGGATCAAATGCTGAAAGGAGTACTAATTCCACTTCTATTCTTCCCTTGCACCATGAGCAACCAGTTATAGATCCAGTCCCGTCTGCTGAGCTTAAGGTTCTTCCTGGTCATCTCAAGTACAAGTACTTGGATGACAAAGAATCCTTTCCGGTAATCATTGCATCCAATCTTACGGAACAACAAGAAGAGGACCTATTGACTGTGCTAAGGGAAAATAGAGAAGCCATTGGTTGGACCATGGCTGATATTAAGGGGATTAGTCCTACTATTGTCCAACACAGGATTCACTTAACGGAAGATGCCAAGCCTAAACGAGATCCACAGCGGAGACTTAACCCAATTATGCAAGAAGCTGTTAGATCGGAGATTCTGAAACTCTTAGACAATGGGATCATATATCCCATATCCGATAGTCAATGGGTTAGTCCAGTTCATGTTGTGCCTAAGAAAGCTGGATTTACGGTGGTGGAAAATGAGAATAAAGAACTAATACAAACACGTCTTCCAACGAAGATTCGAGTTTGTATTGATTATAGGAAACTGAACACCGCCACACGTAAAGACCACTTTCCACTTCCGTTTATTGATCAGATGCTGGAAAGATTGGCGGGGCACGAGTATTACTGTTTCCTGGATGGATATTCAGGATATAATCAGATCCCAATTGCTCCGAGGACCAAGATAAGACAACCTTCACCTGTCCGTTTGGAACATTTGCATACCGAAGGATGCCCTTCGGTCTTTGCAATGCTCCAGCAACGTTTCAACGTTGCATGTTGAGCCTGTTCTCGGACATGGTGGAGAAATTTTTAGAAATTTTTATGGATGACTTTTCGATATATGGGGATTCATTTGAGCAGTGCTTGTACCATCTGAAGTTGGTTTTGCAACGATGCACGGAAAAGAATTTGACACTTAATTGGGAAAAGTGTCATTTCATGGTCAAGCACGGAATTGTACTAGGACACAAGATATCAAGGATAGGAATCGAGGTTGACAAGTCGAAGGTGGAGGTTATTACAAAGCTCACTGAACCACAATGTTTAAAGGACATTAGATCTTTCTTAGGGCACGCTGGCTTCTATAGGAGATTCATTCAAGGGTTTAGCAACATTGCGAGACCTTTGACAAATCTCTTAGGAAAAGATGTACCCTATATCTTTGATGAGGAATGTCGAAAGTCGTGGAAAGAGCTAAAGAATAGACTTGTCTCTGCGCCGATCATATCTGCACCGGACTGGACCAAGCCATTTGAAATTATGTGCGATGCCTCTGACTTTGCGATAGGCGCTGTTTTAGGACAGCGTATTGATAGTAGGCAGCACGTAATATACTATGCTAGCAGAACGCTAAACGATGCCCAACTGAATTACACGACCACTGAAAAAGAATTTTTGGCAGTCGTTTTTGCGTTAGAGAAGTTCCGACAATATCTGCTAGGGTCCAGGACCATAATTTTTACTGATCACTCCGCCCTGAGGTACTTGATGCAAAAGAAGGACGCTAAGGCAAGATTGATTCGATGGATCCTTCTTTTGCAAGAGTTTGACTTGGAGATAAAAGATAAAAAGGGCGTTGAGAACGTGGTTGCGGACCATTTGTCAAGAATCCCGAACGCACCTCATGAGAACATACCGATTAATGAAGACTTTCCTGACGAGCACATTCTCGAGATGAGTGGAGAGCCCTGGTATGCCGATATTGTAAACTACCTTGCTACCAGGCAAATTCCTTCCCATGGTCAGGACAAGACAAACATCGTTTTTTGAGACAAATGCGGTTCTTCTTCTGGGATGAACCGTATCTATTCAAGTACTGTCCTGACCAAATTATCCGAAGATGCCTTCCAGAGGATGAACATCAGAGTGTTTTGACATTCTGTCACAAGTTAGCTTGCGGTGGACACTTTGGTCCACGGAAAACTGCGGAAAAAGTGCTCCAGAGTGGATTCTATTGGCCCACTCTCTTTAAGGATGCCTTTACTTTTTGCAAGCTTTGTGATAGATGTCAAATGACGGGTCGGATTACACAAAGGAACATGATGCCCCTCACACCATCTTGGAAGTCGAAATTTTCGACCTATGGGGCATTGATTTTATGGGACCCTTTCCTCTGTCTTACGGTCACCAGTACATTTTGGTAGCCGTAGATTATGTTTCTAAGTGGGCTAAAGCGATTCCTACACGGACAAATGACAACCAAGTTGTCATTAAATTTTTGAGAGAGTACATCATTTCGCGCTTCGGAGCCCCCCGTGCGATACTGAGCGACAATGGGAGTCACTTCTGCAATAGGGCTTTTGAAGCCTTGATGCGAAAATACTCCATTACTCATAAATGTCCACGGCTTATCATCCTCAAACCAATGGGCAAGTTGAGGTCACTAACAGACAGATAAAACTCATTCTGGAGAAAACTGTAGGACAGAATCGTAAGGATTGGTCCGTCAAACTGACTGATGCCTTATGGGCATACAGGACCGCTTACAAGACTGTCCTTGGTATGTCTCCGTACCGAGTGATATTTGGGAAACCATGTCACTTGCCCGTTGAGTTAGAACATCGTGCACTATGGGCTTTAAAGCAACTGAATCTTGATTTGGATAAAGCCGGTGTTCTCAGGAAGCTGCAGCTATCCGAGCTGGAAGAGTTACGAAACGAGGTATACGATAACGCTCGGATTACAAAGCACAGGACCAAGCTCTTCCACGACAAAGCCATTCACAGGAAGATTTTTGTTGTCGGTCAACAGGTTCTGTTATATAATTCTCGACTCCACCTTTTCCCTGGTAAACTGCGTACCAGGTGGTCAGGACCTTTTATTGTGCAGACTGTCTTTTCCCACGGAGCAATCGAAATTCTTGACCCAACCAATGGCAATATATTCACTGTAAACGGACAACGCTTAAAGCCATTTTTCACCACGGATTCATTATCACAAGACGTTCACGAATTGGGTCTTTCCGACCCAGTTTATTTGTGACATTTTCCATCTGTATATTTTCTCATGCATTCTCCTGATTATCATTTTGGGATCTCTTTGTAAATATTTTTCTTTCTCATTTTTTGTGAATAAAATAAAAAAATAAAATTTTTTTTTTTTGGGATTATTGGGCATGAAAAGAATTTCACATCCCTAGGATTCTCTTTCCTCCCTAGGATTCCTTTCATATTCAAAAACTTTGACCTAGGGTTGTAATTTAAACTTTGACCTAGGGGTAACTTTGTACATCCCTTTTTACCTACCCTTATAAAAGTTCTCCCCCAACTCTTCTCCCTCACCTGAGAAATTACTTCAGATCTAGATTTCCCCTTCACAGCCGACCTTCACCAAAAATCTGATCCCACATTTCCTTCCCTTTGCCGCGCCCTGCCGCCGATCCGCGGCAACTCTGCCACCTCAGGCGCGCGGAAAGTTCTATTCTGACTATCTTCCTCTGCTGCTGGTAGATCCTGAGTAATTTTTCCCGAGGCCATCTCTGTGCCTTCTTCACTACTGTGTTGGATTTCCCCCACGATCTCCGGGGGTGGTTTGCAATTTCCTATCTCAAATCCTTTACTTCATTGTCTTTAGCAATTATGGCACCAAATCTATTTGTGGAGAGGGATTTTTCTGCACTTTTTAATGAAAGAGGGGGATATGGGCATATTTTCGTGGATCGAATCCGCGCTTGGAATTGGTACACTTTGGTGTTTGATCATAATGCGCATGAAGCTTTTTATTGTCCCGATCTTGTGAACACATTTTACAATTCAATAGACTATGCCTCTGTGAATCATGACACATACCAATTTGTATCTCACATGCCATTTGGTACTATTTTGGTCACACTTCCACTTCTTGCACATATCACGCATGTTCCCATTTTTCACCATCCTAGCGACCCCTTGCCCTTAATTGATTACTTAACCATTATGGGTGTACGCTGCACTACCCAGGATCGGGGGCTCAAAGCCCTATCTACATTCAGAAACATTCATTGCGTTGGACGTTGGATCCAACGAAATATTCTTGGGCTAGATCACACTTCTTCCTTCAACAGACCTGTGCTACAGATTATTCATGACCTGATGACACAGAACCACACGGTCTGTTTGAACCGGACTATCTTCCGTGCCATTATCGAAAATCCTCTCGCACTCGGGGTGCAAAGTTTTCTCATTCTATATTAATTACACGTCTGTGTCAAAATTTCATGTCTGACGCTACTTTTTCTACATTTGACCGAGTGACGATTACGTTAGAGAGACCCACAAGCTCATACAATAGTTGCTTGCAGGCGCTCTGGACACCCAGTGGCATGCCTGAGACTGTACCTGTGGAGTCCTCTTCAGAGGAAAGCTTAGAGGCGGAAGATGAGCCCCAATTCTGGAGGCAGGAGCCCCAACGGAACCAACAGCCTTCATGTCTACTATTTGGAAAGGCATGAAGAAGATATTTCGGGGACAAGTCAGGCTTAGGAAGAAAGTGGAGGAGGAATCATCCAGGTTATCCTCTCGTTTAGATGGGCTGGAGGCGACTTTGAGAAGGACACAATCAGCTGGACCCAGTACCACTGCGGGTCCAAAGAGGATGAGGGAGTAGTTTATCCTTTACCTATGTCATGCATCATTTCGTATTTCATACATTGAGGACAATGCATGAGATAGGTATGGGGGGGTAGATGCTAACATAGGATTTTTCACTTTCTTTTTAGGCCTTTTTATTTTTAGGATTTTTACTTTCTTTTAGGTTTTTTTTTATTTTTAGATTTTACCTTTCTTTTAGAAAAATAAAAAAATTTTATAAAAAAAAATATAATAATAAAAAAAAAAAGAGAAGAAATTCTTTGATCCATGTTTAAAGAATCTAAATTGAAATTTAGGGATTAAGGAAGCCCTTAACTAAGATTTCCAATTATAAGTTGAAAAGAGGAATTTTGTTGAATTTTTAGGTTAAGTAATAAAGGATTAGAAAAATTACTAGATTTTAATTCTTTCTTTAGGATATATATATTGAACATATTGAGGGATTAATCAAAGACTTTGTGACTTTATTCACATATATATATAATAAAAAAAAAATGAAAAAAAAAATGTGTGTATATAAATAAATAAATAAAAAAAAACCACTGACTAAGCTGGTAGGTCGTGCCTCAAGAAGCATTACCAATCACGCCAAAAAGTGGTCAAAAAAAAAAAAATATACTTAACCACTGATTAAGCTGGTAGGTCGTGCCTCAAGAAGCATTACCAATCACGCCTAAAAGTGGTCAAAAAGAAAGGAAAAAAAAAAAGAAAAAATATACTTAGCCACTGATTAAGCTGGTCAGTCATGCCTCAAGAAGCATTACCGGTCACGCCTAAAGGTGGTTAAGTCCTTAAATTCCTAAGTAACCTAGTTTACTCGAGTCTTCGAACCTGAGGGATGTTTTCTCATCTGGTGCCCTAAGACCGTTGGTTGGGAGTCATCGGTAAGAGGCTCGCTACATGGGTAGACTAGGATACCTAAGGATGATAAGGAAATGTAAATAAATAAACATTGTATATACATAAAAATATGTTATATATATAAGTAAATAAATGAACTTAGTCCGAGAGAGATCCTTCATATTTATAGATATATATATCCTAGGATTGATGCAAAATCCGGTTTTTGATCTTATCCCCAAAATCTTAACCTAAGCTGAAAACAAAATTCTAAATAGATACTTATAAGAAGAATGAAGAGTTTTGAGTAACCTGAAACCTATAGGTCAATTTAGAATCTTTAAAGCATGGATCAAAAATTTCACTAACCCCTTTTATTTTCCTTTTGGATTTTGTGGGTGTAATCCGCTGAAAACCCTCAGGAGACAACACTCCTCCTCTAGGGTAACCTAAAGGTTTAACGGCTTGTTGCACATGCTCAGTGCAATCGTGTCACCTACGAAAGTGGTGTAATAATTAGTTAGGATTTATTTTTTTTCTTTCTTTTTCTTTTATTTTGCTCGAGGACGAGCAAAAGCTAGGTATAGGGGTGTGATTGTTACACATATTTGCATTTTATACCACCTTTATACCTTGCATATTGTATATTAAATATGATTTTTAACCCATATTTTCTCTATTTTTGCAGATCCACACTTTAAAGAGGAGAAGTCATTAACCACCTTAATTAGTGATAATTAAGGGGGTTAATTCATAATTAGCCAAAAGATCAAATCAGATCTCACCAAGATCTGCGCGCCAAGTGGAGAATCCAAGTGGTCCACGTGGCCAACCACCCAACCACCAGATCTCACCAGAAAGATCCGGCTCAACGGCCAAGATCTGGCGGCGGATCCGCGGCAATCCGCGGCAGATCTAGGCCGTTGAGATCTCGGATTTCGTGCCAACGGTCAAGATTCCAGAGACTTCTCAAATTTGCCTATAAATAGCTGGCCAATGGTCTGTGCACGAAGTTAGTGAAGAGAGAGAGAAAATTAGGGAATTGTTGTAATTTTTGTTCTAGGTTTTTAGTTCTCTTCTCCTTCCTCCTTGAGTTCTAGACAAATAGAGAGAGATTGAGAGAGATTTTAGTTTGAGAGCTTGTAATCAAGAGAGTGACACTCTTGAATCAAAGATTCATCAATGGAGCTTTCTTCTTCTCTTTGCAAGAACTTGAGTATGTTTTCATTTCATGTGCTTTAATTTCTTGCATTTAATTCTAGTTTTAGTTTAATTGCTTAGATCTTTGCTTTCCATGGAGAATTATAGCTTTGTTGTTAGTGAAATGGAGGGCTAAGTTCTAGTTGCATGGCTAGCTAAGACTCACCTAGCTACTACTATCTCTTGGTTGATTGTATACTTCAATACTTGCATAATTCTATGTTTCTTGTGAATTCCAATGAAGTATGGTTGTATCCTTTGGTGATTGCTTGTTAGATCTCTATATGAATGTGTGTCTCTTATAAAGAGCCTTTGATTGGATCATAAGGATGGATTACCATGGTTGTGTCACTTGTGTAGCAAGATCATCTCATGTACTTCAAGCTAACTTTGTAGTTAAGCTTTGAATGTCCAAAAGAGTTTGATTCTTCTAACCTATGCACTAATTGAGTACCAAGCCTATAGTTCCTCAATGTACATCTAGTAAGAGAACCTAAGATTCAAGAAGAGGCTTCAAGCTAACTAACTAAAAGGAACACTAGTCTTCAAGAAGGAATATCACACTTGAACATGCAAGCTATCTTCAATTGTCTATGATTCAATTTGAGACAAATCTTGAAATCAACATAGAGTTAGTATGCTAGCAATGAGGTGTAGTTAGGCTAGCCATGCATCTTTCTATCAAGAGAGTTTTACACATTTTATTCTAGCATTCTTTTCTTCTTTTCTTTACATCACACTTCATTCACTTCACTTCTTTTTCACAATGCACCACCAATACACCACTTCTTGTACATTGCTTGCCATTGTGTAATTGACAAAGAAGAGATCCGTTTCTTTTTCTCACTAGTATTGTAAAGCTTCTACGCGAGCTCTCCTTGTGGTTCGACTCGGTATAGCTATATGCTATAACGAAAGATTGGAACAAGGTATAATAATCACATATTCGAAGTAAACAAGATCAAAGGTGAACTCTAAACCATAAACCATCTCTTTAATACCTGATTCTTGTGCAATTAACTTCTTGTACCTTGGT